>JADLZN010011160.1:0-107519 GCA_018155175.1 Sinocyclocheilus anophthalmus | reverse complement strand
ACAACAGTCTTTTCATTATTGCCATGGTGATGTGCGCAACACTGAGAACAAATACATAAAATGTATGCAATTGCATCAGATGCTGAAAATTTAAAGCAAAAAACAAAACAAAAAAGGAGGCCTTTAGGACCACCTCTAAACTCAGGACCACCTAAACGTTTTCCATCTCGTGCTCACAGAAGCCATAATGCTGTAATGATTTAATTGCTCTGGGACTGCAAGGCTAATAAGGTTTCTAAATCAGTCTGCTTTATTTGTTTTCTTTTTGATTTGCGGCAAGAGGAAAAATGCAGTGGGTCTAATTGGAACACTGTCGTTAAGAGATATTCAGTATTAAAGTTTCTTCCTTTAGTAATAGTTTTGTGGATTTTTTTTTATAGCTGACTTCTGTTCCTCTTGTCAAAGCAACTTCAAGAAGGAAGGTTTTTAAAGCCAATATAGCCGTGTCATAAAATACAGTAGTTTCCTAGCAGCACACAGATCCCGAGAGATGTGGTGAAGAAATGGAGGCCACCGTCTTCTTATTGCATCATGGATAGCTCCTGGTGGGATGAGCGAATTATTGTAATACAGGACAGATGACTTTAACGTTTTAGTCTTAAAAAGAGATTTTGACAAGATGTTTTATGTTTTGCCAGGGGCATTATGCACCTACTTTCTGAGGGGACACTCATGATGGTCCTACCTGAATATGTAGATTTAATTTATTGTGCAATGGGGCCTGGTTGCAACATCTGATCTAATGCAGTTTTGATAAAAACAAATTTTTTGCTCTTCAGGCAAAAGTTTTGAGACACAGGAGGGTGGGAAGATAATTACAGAATTTTTAAGAAAGAAAAATATCACACTCGCCTAAAGTGTGACTCCAATGAACTCACCAACACCTTTTTACATCTACAGTGTAGCTTTTTTACATGCATAATTGCGTAAGACTTTATGAGGTGCTGAAAAACCTTTATGTAATTTGGAGTTGTCAGTCAAAAATAGCTGGCTTTTTAAAAATGCTTGTAAATCTTGCATGCTATATTATCACCAAATCTTGGGGGGGGGGGGGGGGAAGGCATCCTTTACATTACATTGACACTCGCACAACACAAACTGTTGCATAGCACCCCGGACTACATATCCCATCATTCTTTGCACGATTTGCACACTGCACTGATTGCACTCATTGCACACAGCTGTTTCTAATCACCTCACTCACTATATAACACCCACTCTAACCACCTTTCTCTGCTGAGTATTGTTTAGCCTGTACCCCTTTCCGGGTCTCCGTGTTTCCTTGTTTTGCCTTGCCTTGTTGGGCGGATTCTGATCTTTGCCTGGTTTCTTGGATTTCTCCCTTCGTCGCGCTCTGTGGTCTGTCTGCGATCGGTGACATACGCTAGACCTAGGACTATCGTGTGTTTTGCCGCCTTTTACCTGTTTTCCATGTCGACCGCCTGTTTGTACCCCGTCTATTTAACTAAGCTTGCAGATGGATCCACACGTCTCACGTCTCGTCAGCCCCGTTACAGAATACTCAGCCAAACAAGGATCCAGCGGCTTTTCCAAGGAATATTGGCCAGGTATGGACACGGCAATAATTTTGTTATCCCTTAAACAGGGTCCCCGATCTTTGAGCCATATTCGAGAGTTTTTAGCCATCGATCACTATTCTGAGTTACCGGACTGTTTATTGATAGAGTTTTTCTGCGATGGAATAAATCAACCTCTTAGGGCTAAGCTTAGACGCGAGGGTCCCCCGTTGTTTTTTTCCAAATCACTCGCTCAGTTTAAGGATTATGCTTTGTTGACTGTCGGATCTTTATTTACTGTGGGTGTCGCGGAGGAAGAACGCGACACAATGTCTGTGATTGAAGTGGTGGCTGTACCAGAGCACGCTCACAAAATGGCGGCGGCAGCAGAGCCTGATAGCAAAATGGCGGCCACACTAGAGCATGCTCACAAGATGGCGGCGACAGCGGAGCACACTCACAAGATGGCAGACACAACAGCATCTAGTCAAGTCACAACTGATCGTCAAGAGTCAAGTCAAGTCACAGCTGATCTTCCTGAGTCAAGTCTAGTCACAGTTGATCTTCCTGAGTCGAGTCTAGTCACAGTTGATCGTCATGAGTCTAGTCTAGTCACAGTTGATTGTCATGAGTCAAATCGAGTCACAGTTTATCATGAGTCTGGTCAAGTCACAGCTGATATTCATGAGTCTAGTCAAGTCACAACTGATCTTCATGAGTCAAGTCAAGTCACAACTGATCTTCATGAGTCAAGTCAAGTCACAGTTGATCATCATTAGTCAAGTCAAGTCACAACTGATCTTCATGAGTCAAGTCAAGTCACAGTTGATCGTCATGAGTCAAGTCAAGTCACAGCTGATCTTCATGAGTCCAGTCAAGTCTCAGCTGAGCTGCCAGAGCCTCGTCACGTCTCAGCTGATCTCTAGGCTCGCATGTCTCAGCTGTTGTCCAGAGTCTCGTCCCGTCCCCACTGTTCGTCCAGAGTCACGTCAAACCTCAGTTATTCAACAGCATCACGTTGCATACAGCTGATTGTCAGGAGTCTTGTCATGTCCTGTCTGTCACACCCAGTTTCTCAGGGTCAGTCCTTCGGTATCCCCGTCTGGTATCCAGTGTGAGGGATGCACCGCTGGTGTCTGCACACACCGCTGGTATCCCCAAACCCACTCACTCTAACCCTTCTATTCATGAACTCATTCCCCTGTCTGCAGCACTTCCCATATGGGGGTTGCTTTATGGTGTATCTGGGCCGCGTACTCCACCGCCGATTTGCTAGAGGCAGCGGTACCGGCTACAACATCGCCAGAGGTGGCGGCTTACGCTGCAGAACCTCCAGAGGTAGCGGCATCCGCTGCAGAACCTCCAGAGGTAGCGGTGTCCACTGCTGTGCTTCTTCGGAGGTGGCGGCACAGGCTGCAGATCCTCCCGAGATGGCGACACTTGCCTCAATTTCCTTGCGTGGTGGTTGCGCCCAGCAACGCACTTTCAGCCTGTCCTTTTCCGAGGAGGCCGCCTATGGACTCTCTGCCTGTTCTGTTCCGGCCAAGGAGGCCGTCTATGAACTCTCTGCCTGTTCTGTTCCGGCCAAGGAGGCCACCTATGAACTCTCTGCCTGTCCTGTCACAGCCAAGGAGGCTGCCTATAAACTCTCTGTCTGTCCTGTCATGGCCAAGGAGGCCGTTCATGAACTCGCTGTCTGTCCTGTTATGGCCATGGAGGCCGTTTATGAACTCTCTGTCTGTCTTGTTCCGGCCAAGGAGGCCGTCAATGAACGATCTGCCTATTTTGTTCTGGCCAAGGAGGTCGTCTGGGAACTCTTTGTCTGTCATGTCACGGCTATGGAGGCCGTCTGTGAACTCCCTGTTTGTCCTGTCACGGCTATGGAGGCAGTCGGGGAATCCTCATCCTGTCCTGTAACGTTATGGAGGCCGTTTGTGAATTCTTTGTCTTGTCACGACCAGAAAGGGAGGCTGCCCTGAATGCTCAGTCTTGTCTATCAACCCCAATTTTCTGTCTGTGTTGTCTGTCTCTGCTTTTTCATTATTACAGTCTTCACCATGGTCTCCTGATCGGTGTGGTTCCCCAAGGGGGTTTTCTGTTCCTTCTGCTCCGCCGTGGTGGTCCTCTGCTCGGCCGTGGTGGCTACTCGGACGTGGTGGTCTACTGTCTGGCTATGGTGGTCTTCTGCTCCGCAGTGGTGGTCTACTGTCTGGCTCCGGTGGTCCTCTGCTCCGCCGTGGTGGTCTACTTTCTGGTTCTGGTGGCTTCTCCGCCGTGGTGGTCTACTGTCTGGTTTTTGTGGTCCTCTGCTCCGCCGTGGTGGTTCTCTGCTCTGTCGTGGTGGTCTTCTGCTCCACCATGGTGGTCCTCTGCTCCACCGTGGTGGTCCTCTGCTACGCCGTGGTGGTTCTCTGCTCCGCCGTGGTGGTCTACTTTCTGGCTCTGGTGGTCTTCTGCTCCGCGTGGGGATCTTCGGTCCCGTCTGCTCAGCTGTGGTGGTCCTCCGCTCCGCCGGCTCTGCCTCAGTCCCTGGTCTCTCATATCCTTGGACCTGGCCCTCCGTCCCTCCCCATGTTCCGCCTCCGCTCCACCGCCCACATGGATCGTTTAGTGTTTGGAGCGTCTGGAAACCGCTCCTTGGGGGGGGGGCTCTGTCAAGAATTCAGTACCCCTTTCCGAGTATCCATGTTTTCCCTGTTTTGCCTTGCCTGTTTTTGCGGTTTCTGAACCTGTTTTCCTGGATTTCTCCCTCTCGTCTCGCCCCTGTGATTCTGTCTGCCGATCGGTGACCTACGCTAGCCCTAGGACTATTCTTGTGTTTTTGCCCGCCATTTACCGGTTTGTCATTGTTCGACCCTGCCTGTTATACCACGTCTCTTTAAATAAGCTTGCAGATGGATCCACACATCTCACGTCTCGTCAGCCCCGTTACGTTGATAAAATATATTTTTTTATATGGGCTGTAACAAAAGCCAGAGGCTATTGGCTATAATTTTTTTTTTTTAGTTGTGCCCTTTAATAGTTAATCGGTGTCAACCTTCAACACAGGTACTTTGCCTCAGTGCCCAGAGATAAAAAAAATTTCATATTGTTTTTAAAACAGAGATGTTTCAAAAGAGGCATTCATACATTTCTGGAATGATTATGCTCTGTCCTCTTACATACCTCCTCTTAAAAGACCCAAACAGTTTCTTGCTCTTTCTCAGACAATTAGATGCCATTCATTTAGACGAAACACTCTATATGGAATAGATGCTTGTTTTAATCGTTGCTTATGCATTTGCTGCCTATTTTCACAGTCCATGATGATGAGTCAATAACAGACAAAGAATAGAGAAAAGTCAGATGAAAAAGAGAGAAATAAATAATTATGAGAGCTTACTTGTGACAATGATTTTGGCTTCTTGGTTGCCATTCCTCCAATCATGACCATGGTAGGCATCAGCGGCCGTGGAAATTCAAAGGCAAAGTCGAAACGCATAAACCAGAGAGCTGCACGACTCATGATCTCCACTATCGATGTTTTTCTCTGCAGTAACCGTGAGGCGATCTCATCAGCAAGAGTAAACAAACGTCTGCAAGCCATGGGCTTCAGCAGAGCCCTGACCAGGTTCACACTTCTTTGCCAAAGATTCATGTGGTCAGTAAAGTGAGTAAAAGGTTGTGGAGCATAAGAAGCTGGAACGGGACATTGACTGGCAAGAGTATCGACACCACAAGGAAGGTTTATTTGCATATAAATAGCTGGAATTGAGAGATATTCACCAGCTATTGCTCCGATGGGCTCAAATGGATCTGTGAGAATTGCATCAAAGTTGTAATCTTGCAGTTTTTTCATCAAATCCTTGTTGAAGAGCAGACCCTCTGCGTTCCTCAATATAAATGTTTGCAGAATATCCAGCGATATGATGAATGACTGAAACTTAGCCAGGTCTGTAGAGATATCAATGCTCAGAATTGTGTTTAACTGATCTGCTAAGTTCGCTTCTAATTCAGCCTTGGTGTAGTTCACTGGATATGTCAGAGTGGTGGTATACTCTGAAGGACCCATACTCAGACTTGCCTCTGGAACAACGACCACCACCTGGTTTCCTCTCCTCCCTAGCTCCTCTACAATAGGCTTCATCCCTAACCAGTGACTGCCATCTGATGGAATAACCAACAGTTTCCCAGCTTCAGCTGAACCAAAGACAAGGAGACTCAGGAGCAACCACACGCCAGCCATTTGATTAATGGTATAAAAAAATCTTTCACTGTGGCTTTTTCCAGCTAGAGGAAATGTCGACGAGAAATGACCAGGTCATGTGTAGCTTAAACTACTCTAATATCTCACAATGAATCTGGTTTATGTTATCAGAGGTGGAGATTCAAGCAGCTAGGTGTGACTTTGTCTGTATAAGGCGGTGAAAGCAACCGATTGGGGTGAAAGTCTAGAAACATGTTATGTCATGCAAAAAATGTAATAGGAACAGATGTATATGGCTTGTAATGGCATGGATGAAAAAGAAAAAAAGGAAAAGCATATTACAACTAAATTTTGCACAGATAAAGAAATACTTTTTATATATGATTCTTGTTCTTATCGAATGCAAAGCTCAAGGCAAACATAAAATGTCATAAGGTGTTGTTATTTAAATAGGTGTGTATTTGACTTTTTGAGATATGCTAAATATTGGATGGGTTTGTAGAGCAACAAATGTTTTAAAAATGGATGAGGACATGTTAAATGTATATTTGCAATTTTACCTCCCATTTGAACAGAAATTGAAATATAATAGAATACTTTTAAATATTTATCAATAATCTATAACCTTCTAAATAAAAAAACAATGCACTTTAAAATGTACATTTGAAACATAGACACTAAATTCAGCAGAACAATGTGTAATTAAAGTTCATTGCTGATGCAAATTGTGCTCTTTTAAACGTTTCTTTTTAAAAAGTGAAGCCTGAGCTTGAAGATACAAATCAAAGAGCATTAAAATACTGGCCTATCAACATGTATACTTATAGGGATAGAAGCATTTTTGATCAGGTAATCTTCCAAATTGTGATAATGTTTGGCATGATTGGTTATTCAATTTACAATCCAAAACCTTGCATGGCTCACAGTTTCCAACACTGAGACTTCCCTCTGTAGGAACAGCAAGGCAACTGCATTAGTTTTAGAGTGAAATTGTACACTGCTAATGGAATTACTGTGAGCAATTACTGTTGAGAATTCCCAGGTGGTCACATGACCTAGCCAGCCATGGGTGGAGCCAAGTCTCCTCAGGTGCACTGAATCATTATTTAGCTGCCATTGTTGGGTGTGTGTGGGCAACATGCAGCTGAAGCTGTCATTCTTTTCCGTTCTCCTCAAAGAGAGCTTCTTGTAGAGTTGATGTGTTCCTGACTTTGTAAGTTTGTTCCTTTTGGTATTTTATGTTGATTCTTGAAGTTATATATGTTTGAGTTCCATGTGATGTATCATTCATATGTACTAGTGTTTCTATTTGATTGTGTTGAATTATTTGGATTATATGACTTTGTAATTTATTGTTTTAGTTACATTGTTAATTGTATCTAAGACTTGTTTGTCCGTTATTGTCTTTTGTTTTTAGGAACCATACAACTCTGTTTGAATTTTAAGTTGCCATGGCTCGATTCCTATGATTCTAATTGTTAAATAAAAACCATGGACTGAGTACTGTATTGGTTAACAGCTGAAACTGGTTAAAGATTTGGCAAAAAAAGAGATTCATAATAAAATGGATGGTATGATTCACAATATTAGTTCCCTTTTGAAACGGGCTCTTATGTTGCGGAAACTCCTGTTTACTCTGAATTCTGAAGCCTGATTTGTTAACATTTGTGTAGCTGCATGAACAAATGACATTTAAGCCTGCTAAAACAGGCAGAGCCAACTGCCTATATCAGTCGTGCCAAATGCCGTTTCATCAGAATTTTCTCCTTCAGTGTTAAGATCATCTTCTTTGGAGTCCAGCAAGGAGAAGAACAAAGCCTTCTTACTCCCAGTAGAAGAATAAACCCATGTACATTATTAACAACAATGTTGCAATCAAACTTATAGCAAAATTTGGTAGCTTTGTATGTTGCTTCAGGGTTGTCATCTAAGGTCCTCTGAGGAGAACGGTTGTGTGTTTCGGACTGTCTCTGGCCCCGCACACCTATACAAAGTGCATGGACGATCGAGCTCTTTCCCCTCTGAGGCAAATTACCCAAGAGCTCTCTGTCTCCCAGCCAGTGGGCTGCCTTCCTGGGAACCGTTATCGACTCGGCCCAGATGTGGGCCTGGCTTGCACTGAAACACTCCCTGACAATTCAGCGAATAGCAATGTCCTTCACATTGGGGGTCCCCTCAAAGTTTTTCAATAGATGCTCCGGCCTCATGTCGGCTTCATATCAACTGCCTCGAAACGATGCCTGTTTTTTTCTGTCCTTAAAAACCGTACTGCCAGCCTTAAGGGGGCACCATGTCCTTGTCAGTTCTGACAACATGATGGTGATAACCTTTTATAAATCACAAAGGTGGTCTCAGGTCATGGTCCCTCTACAGGATGGCAAGACACCTGCTTTTATGGGCACAGTGCAATCTGTATTCACGTACAAGGCAGACTGAACCAAGGAGCGGACATGCTGTCCCGGGGCAATGTGTCTCCAGGGGAATGAATACTACACACCCAAGTAGTTCAGACAATATGGAATGTCTTCAGGAGAGCAGAGGTGGACCACTTCACCTCAGAAGACAAATCTCACTGCCCAACATATTTCTCCAAGGAGTGAATGCTCTGGCCCACGATTGGCCCAGCGCTCGCCTGTATTGTTGAGTTGATTCCGCTGCTGTCAACAGCCCCTTGGCCAATTCCGTTCAGGAAGGACCTTCTCTCCCGAGAGAGAGGTATGATTTGGCATCCCCAGCCCGAGCTGTGGAGCCTTCATGTTTGTCCGCCTTGTCCTCGTACTGTACAGACCTGGGACTTATCAACAGTCCTCATGGCCCTTTAAGGTCCTTCCTTTGAACCGCTCCAGTTGTTTTTAAAGTCTCTTATGCTTACCAAGGCTTGATGTAAAAAAAAAAAAAAAAATTAGAATTTAAAAGAACTTTTTTCTATTTTTAATTTATTCCTGTGATGGCAAAGCTGAATTTAAATAATTTATCAGAAAAAGTATTATCTTGAGTGTCACTTGATCCTTCAGAAATCATTCTATGCTGTTTTGCTGCTCTAGAAACATTGGTTTATTGACAGAAAACTAAACCATTTGTTTTTACTCTCACACAGTGTTAAAAGCTAACTTAGTAGTGACATAATAACCCTTGTCATTTCGCTACCCTGAATAAGGATTTGCAGCAATAATATCAATCATTTCAATTTGTTGCATAGACTGAAATTGAAAGCAGGTGCCTGGTCTCTTCTATCAATGCTTTGTTAGCCAATGACTTAACAGTTAGCAATTGTGTGAAGGCACCTGCTAAGTAAACTTCAGACAAACTTGCAGAGCACCATTGTCATATTATTTAAACTAATGATCTGTAACTGAGCTTCAGAGATAACCAAGCAAAAAGATTAATGATCAAAGCGGTTTTCAACAATTAGTTAAAATACCATAATATAGCTTCTTTTTTTATATATATGCAGTATCTGTCCTATAACTATGAATTTGTTTATTCTGATTTGAAATAACATTCAACAGAACCCACAACCTTTTGCGCTGCTAATGCAATGCTCTACCACTGAGCCACAGGAACACTGTTTTTGGAACCAACGTTTTGTGAGGCTTTATTCACATCGCTGATCTAGGTCATGGAGGTATTCAAGTTATAAAAAAACAGATTAAGTCTCTAAACCAGGTGCCACCAAACTCTGTTCTGGAGTGCCGCTGTCCAGGGGTGGATTTAGTGATTTGGGGGCCTTATACATTTTCACACATTTACAATCTTGAGGTTCCTTTCACTGTTGTGATGCTCGCTGTTGCATGACTATGTCCCACAGTTGTCCAATTTTTTTTAAATATTTTTCATATAGCCTACATGTTATAAATTATGGATTTCTTTCAACTTGTAGACCCCTTATTCACAAAAACAGGTTATAATAGTATTAGAGTAGGTTAGACACTAGGTGGTGCTTTGGGGTAATTTTGGCAGTCTACTTGAGGATTATCTCAACCAACCATTTAAGGTGCCGGGTGGAAGGAAACCGCTGCATGCGTCCTCCTACTATGGGATCAGATTCCCGTCTAAAGTATTGCAGTCACGGATAAAAATAAGCGTGAAAACAAAATTTAAAAACGCAAGTAAAAATATATTGCACAAGATTTCAGTGTATATAGCAAACAATGGTCACGGATAGAAAAATAAGCGTAAATCAGAAAAATCAATAATGCATTTTTAAAAAATAAGCATGAATCAACTTTAAACACATTTAAAATCATATTGCACAAAATTTAAATATTAATGCTAAATTATCTGACATGCGCACAAAATCAAATTTTCCTTGTTTATATTTCTCAGTTTTTTTCTGCTCTCAGACATTTTCTGCACATTTTTATTTTTTGTATGCTTATGCTGTTTTCCCCTTCGCTCTTATTTCCACGTTCTGCGCTTGCTTTTCCAGATGTTGCGGTTAGAGTTTCATGTAAATCAGGGTGTGTTTAAGCGTCATCATTGGTCCACTAGTTCTTGATTGACAGCTCCTCCTCTAGCCAATCAGTCGAAGAGGGGCGTTGACGTCACTCCAATGTGCCTCATTAACTGCTGATGCTCAGTGTTGTTCACTTGCACAGGTGAAAATGGATAACTGTCAGCTGGGAAACATCTTTCCATACAGGACTAGTGAAGCAAAGTCTGATACATTTCCGCGAACCGGTACTTTTCGGATAGATTGGCTATTGAACTGGTTCAAAAAGGCCGATTAATCGGTTTCATGACGTCATCAAGCAATACGTAAAAAAAAAAAAAAACACCCCCAAAAAAAAAAAAACTCTCTCTACGCATTCTTTTCTAACAAACGTCAGGCCATGTTGTATCAATGAAAAATTCAAATAAGTCATTTGTGTCAACGCATATTGAAACATTCAAAAATAAAGTTATTTGTGTGGAAGTATATTGCTGATTATTGCCATATAATTCACTTAAAGGGGTCATATTGCTGCGATTTCAGTTTTTCCTTTCTTTTTGGAGTGTTACAAGCTGTTCGTGATTAGATAAGATCCCTGAAGTTGCAAAGGACTAAAATCTCAAAAACGAGAGATTCTTTATCAAAGTTAAGATTCTGCCACACCCCCCTAAAACGACTCGTTCTAACACGCCCCCACATATCTACCTCACTATGTGGAAATATTTGCATAATGCTCCCAAATGTGCACGCAAAGAAAGAAGGTGTGGCTTCAGTAACCGCAGTTAGTGTTGAAGCAGCCATGTCAGGGAGAGCTGTGTGATTCAGTGCGAAAGCAAAAACACTTTATTTGGCCCTCCGAAAGTAGATGCAATTAGGAATCTTTACGATTACTTACAACAGAACAGCAATGCATTTTATGGACGGGACCGTTCGGGAACCTCGGAGGAGAGAGGTAAATTCTGACTTTGCTATGACAATCTGCGCTTCTGAATCCGCCTACTGTTTGTTATTAGTTTAAGTATTTGCTATTGACGTTTTCAAAATGCAGAGTTTTGCGCACGTGTGTGTGTACGAGCGTGCTGCGGTGGAGGGTGTGAGAGGGCGAGAGAGCGAGGGGGGGGGGTCACATCACAGTGGAGTCAGCTGTCTTAACCGTGGCTTGTGTACTGCAAACACATACCAGCGTCATCACTGTGTATGTCACGCGACTCTGTTACCCTTTCGGGCTCTGTCTTTACATTAATTTTGAAAGATGAAGCTCGCGATTATGGTAAGGGGCCGTTACATTTCCGACACGTGGTTTTGGTGTTCGGCCAATCACAATGCACTAGTTCAGCTGGCCAATCAGAGCAGACTGCACTTGTAGGAAGGAGGGACTTTGTAGAAAACTAAGCATTTGAGAGAGGCGGGGCATAGAGGACCTACAATAATGTACAGTATTTGAAATATAATGTGTTTTTTGAACATTAAAGCATATCAACATATTCTGCTACACCAAATAAGGATCTTTCAAAACAGCATCATATGACCCCTTTAAGTTAATGGTGTTTGTGGTCACAGTTTCATTCGCGGATCCTCAGATAGGCCTATGACTGACTGACCAATATTGACTAGCCTACAACTTGGTTAAGATTCCTAAAAGTTTCGCACCTACAGCACACATTACAGACATTGATGCACAAACGCGGATATGTTGTACATGTCTACAGTATTAAGAACGAATAAACCAGTCTTATAAGCTCCTTGATTTTGCTTAAGCAACTTTAAATATAATATTCATGCACAAACTATTGTAAAATTTATTTACATCAATTGACAGGTTTTTGCAGGTTTTAATAAAATGTAAATTAATAAGTCATAATAAACCAGCATATTTCCAGTATGCGCCTCAGGCTTGCACAGTATCGTCAACTCACTCAACAGAATCTTCGGTAATACTCGGCAAACTTCGACAGTTGGTTGAACCGGCTCATTCGGAGTTGTACGTGCTACTTCGGCTGTGCATCCTGCGTCATCAACCCGGAACTAAAGTTCGATTTGTGAACCGGCTCAACCGTTTACTTCCTGAGAACCGGCTCAAAAGAAAGTTTCGTTCAAGAACCTAAAACTATATAAGGACACCATTATGTCTGTCTGTCACTGCTGTAGGCCTACCTGGCGATCCGTTAACATTTAAATGAGTAAATTGGTAAATTAATTATGAATGAATGTAATGTTTTTGCATTGACTAGGCTAGATTTGACTACTGATCAATGAAAGGGATAGTGTTACAGAGGAGACACAGAGGCCAGATGTATTTGATATGCACACAATGATTTAGTTGCATATTGTGTTTGTTTACATAAACACTATGCAACATATGCAACAAGCTACATATATAATTTCATAACACTATAAAATTAACGTTTTAAATATATAACGTTAGAATACAGCAACAAAATGAAAGTAAAACAGCCAGCAGGTGGCGGCAAGTATCTTTAGACATTAAATCATTCATTCAAACGGCAGATTCATTCAGTGAAGAATAAAGTGAATCATTCAATATGAAAGACTGCTGTGTTGCTTATAGGACACTGTTCTGCTGTGGCTTTGTTTGGAATCTTCATCAAAATAGTGCAAAATTAGTAAATATTTACAATATTAAACTCACTCAAAATGTACCTCTTGTTATACTGATTTTATACTACAGCTAAATAAAGATTTGCAATGGTGTTGATATTGGGGAAAACAACACTCTTCCTCATGTGATATTGCTTAACTGCATGTCATTTTATAATCTCAGAGTAACACAAAATGTGATAAATCTTACAAGACCATCAACCTTATCAATTACATACTGTACATGAAAGAAAAAGCTGCAAAGCTGTTTACAAAAAACCAATACATGATAAAAAATAAGCAAAATATTGCCTACAGACAGTTAACAATTACGAGCAATACAGCAAACTAAACAATTGTGACTGGGATGTATTACTCTTACTCATATCATCCTCTCCTAACAGTAATAACCATAAGACTTATTATCAGTCAGGTAAAGGCGAGCCAGGCACATCAGTGACTTTGCGAGGCCGGTGCATATTGTGGCTGCTCCCTTTTGTGATGTGGCCATAGGCGAATAAATACAGGGGAATATAACCACAATGGATCGCCAGGTAGGCCTACAGCAGTGACAGACACCCCTTGTACAAATACCCACACTTGCCGTTGACACTTGAAGAGCGATGTGCGTGCGCCTGCCCAGGTCTTAAAAAATCCAAAGGCAGAGTCCCTTAAACACACAATAAAACCCACACTATCTCGAATACCAGCGCCGGGAGGGCGCTATTATATTTGAAGGGTTAGGGTCTCCATCAGCATCATGTCTGGAAATAAATTGTGGAGATTTTGCCCAAAGGTCACGGAAACATTTCCAATGTATGTTAAATATTAATAATAATTATATATTTCATATAATTTGGTAGTAAAACAAAGTGCTAAACATTTTTATTGCTGCAAAGATTAGTATATTTAACATTTGCAATTGCTTTTTATCACTTAATTAAATTGTGTCATCTATAGGGACATTTAGGACTATATAGACATTTAGAAGTTGATTTTAAAATACAAAGTATTTAAAATTAAAATTAAAATAAACTATGTAAACACTTGCATTTTTACAACACTATAAGTGTGTCCCATCAGGCAATGTAAAGTTGTACACACACTTGTGGTCTTCATGCTCACTTGACGACTTCGGCCAAATACAGGAAATACGTAATTTAAGTAATCAAGTGGTCAAGTGCAAAGACCACAAGTGTGTGTATTTGGACAAGGCAACAGACACATATAACCGTGTCCTGTATGGAAAGATGTTTCCCAACTGACAACTGTCCATTTTCACCTGTACAAGTGAACAACACTGAGCATCGGCAGCTAATGAGGCACGTTGGAGTGACGTCACTGCCCCTCTTCGACTGATTGGCTAGAGGAGGAGCTGTCAAGCTAGAACTAGTGGACCAATGATGAGGCTTAAAACCCCCTGATTTACATGAACACTCCTCTAACAGAACATGGAAACAAGAGCGTAGTGAAAAACAGCATAAGCATACAAAAAAATAACAATATGCGAGAAAATGTCTGGAGCAGAAAAAACTGAGAAAATATAACGAAGGACAATTTGCTTGGCGCAAGCAGATATAATTTTGCATTAATATTTCAGTTTTGTGCAATATGATTTTAAATGTGTTTAAAGTTTTGATTCATGCTTATTATTTTTAAAAATGCGTTATTAAGTTTTTGATTTACGCTTATTTTTAAATCCGTGACCATTGTTTGCTATTTTGAAAACTTTGCTTTAATTTTTACATTTTGTGCAATATATTTTTTACTTGCGTTTTTAAATTTTGGTTTCACGCTTATTTTTTTTATCCGTGACTGCAATACATTTGGCAGGAATATGATCCCATATGGAACCTATGGACATCAGTTTATTGTTCACTAATTAAAGTTTTTTTCCAGGTTTTATTTTTTAGGATGGGTATAGAAATTTAACAAAGCATGTTACGAACTGAAACATTAAACTGGTTAACACCGTTTTAAAAGTTTAACAAAAATTACATTCTTATTGCCCAAATTCTGTGCTTTCCATTTTAATGTTTCTGTATTCAATTTTACTGGTTTAATCAAAAACATATCTAATTAATTGAATTCATAAAAACAACTTAATTCATTAATTTGTATACAAATGGGTGTAACGGTACACAAACGTGACAAGTTCGGTAAGTACCTCAGTTTACGTCACGATTCAGTACAGTTCGTACAGCAGGGAGAAAAACTAAACATTAAATTCTTTTACTGACAAATTGCTCTTTCTTGAAATATAATTCAGTATAATAAAATTTCTCAGGATAAAAATCTACCTCATTTATGCTCTAACCAGGGGGTGGGCAAACTTGGCCATTCCAGGCCCTTTCCTTCAGGTAGTCCAACCCTAATCAACCACACTGAACCAGTTAATCTTGTCTTCAAGACTACTAGAGGCTACAGGAAGGTGAGTAATATCAGGGTGGATCAAATATCTGAAGGAAAGTGGCCTGGAAGGGCCAAGTTTACCCATCACTGATCTAAACTATAGGGAGCTCTTTTACATCACTATAAGGTTATAGTTAACAACAGAGCCCAAACTTAAATTTAATTACTATTTATACACATAGGGCCTTATGATTTTTTTAATTATTTTTTATTTATTTATTTTTTTGAATTCTGTGTTGTGTATTTAAATTTTTTTCTGGTAATCAAATGATGGCAAAAACATTAATCAATCTTTTGTTCCAATGAAATTAAATAAACCCTATAATTTTGTACATTCAAAGTGCTACACAACAGAAGTTTACTGTATAACGAGGAATGTCAAGGAATTTGTCCAAATTTGAATGAATAAATCAAATGCATGTCAGTACACTTCAATCAGACTGCATTATGGACTAGTGTATGTGAATACTAAATGGCAAAAAATACTATTTACTCGGGAAATTCATAGGGCCCTACATTTGCTACAAGAAGCACGTTCAACGTGGACGCACAGATGGTTGTCGTGGTAATGAACATCAAGGCATCCACTTCTGCGTCCGCACTGAACACGCATCTCATATATAAAAAGCATTTTAAGGGGCCCTTGGCTTTTGGGGGCCCAAGGCGGTCACCTACCTTTGCCTAAGTGACCTGTCCTGCAGAGTTTAGCATCAACCCTAATCAAACACACCTGAACCAGTTAATCAAGGTCTTACTAGGTACTTGAAACTTCCAGGCAGGCGTGTTGAGGCAAGTCGAAGCTAAACTCTGCAGGACACCGGCCCTCCAGGACCAAGTTTGGTGACCCCTGCTCTAAATAATCACCCCACGAAAAAAGAACAAAAATTGTCTTAATATATCTACTCCTTCTTCTTTTTCTGAGTTTTCTTGAAGAATTTCCTGAAACAGAACATGCAGCTTTTGACAGTTACAAAAATAACAGTCACTAGAATGAGAATGAGAAAGCCAATGACATCCAGAGAATGATACTGAATCCAGTTCAGCTCGTGGGCTGCAGGTCTGAGATGCGCTGCCCCTTTGTGTCTCATAACAAACTCCGTCCAGAACACAGCCAGGTCCAGAGGCTCAATGAGACGGTCTCTATGAATAGCTGAAAGCTCTGTCATCTTCTCCTTGTAGCTGTGGAGTCAAAGATGGAGTAATTATGTTTACATTTTGTGGTAGGTATACAAAAGGACTGCAGTCTTTACAATAATCTACACACTGAAAACATTTTGGTGGATGATATACTTAGAAACGATTCTCACTCAGAAATTGCTAGTAAATTTCACATAAAATTTTTATTTATATAATACATAGGCTACTCCAATATTCTTTTATACAACTTTGAAAAGTCATTTTTACAGTCTAATATTCCACTCTGAGTTCAATACTATTTCATGAATATAAATTGATTAGTGCATAAATTGATTTCATGCAGAGGCTGAACATTTTTCTTATGTTTACCTTTTGTCATTGATGACTTTTCTCAATGCAACCAGTAGTTTTTCTGAGGTCAGATCATAGATACTCAGGGTTTCTGCAACTCCTCGAGACACTAAGCGATGAACGTTATCCCCTTGGTCTCCAAACAGAGGAAGCATCACCATTGGCACCCCATGACAGATTCCTTCATAGATTCCATGTGATCCACCATGTGTAATAAAAGCCTTAACCTTAGGATGGCCTACAATGTAAAGGAAAACACATTCAGTGTATTAGTGTGTTAGCAGTTGATTTTGTAGTCAATTATAATATGGCATGATAATTCAAACATCATGTATTCGTTGACTCTTTTTCAGCAATGCCAAAAACATCTCATTTCTATAAATAAAATGTCTCCCAGGAGGGTTAGAGGGTCAAAGGAGAATATACACATACCCAAGAGATCATTTTGTGGCAGCCACTTCATCAGTTTGACATTCTTTGGAGCATTTTCAGGGACTGGTCCAGTGTACCTCCATAGCACCTACAAATAAAAAAAAATCATGAAGGTTAATAATATGCAGCCATGCAGTCCTAAACATATGATGACATGCATTAACTTGCGGAACATTATTTTGTTTCACAAAAATATATGGCTGGCCTTACTTTGACCCAACTTGACCCTTACTCAAACACGATCATCATAATGTAACATTCAAGTTTGCATTTCAAAATCAATCCTCACTTACCCTCTGAGGTATCTGCCTAAAAGCCTCAAAGAACTCTCTGGCTTTGGCCTCGGGTAACTGTGACACCATGGAGCCAAGAGTGAAGACCACAAACCCATGCTCTCCAGAACCATTCACAAACTCCTCCAGCTCCTGCACAGAGAACAGATGTCAGCACTGAACACCGGTATCATGTTCTAAGGACATAATGGAGCAAGCTTTCACTGTAAACTCCCCTTTTCCTTCCTTCCTTCCTTTTTTTGTTTTGCTCACACAGATACCCACATGAACTTGCATATTCAAACTCGTTCAAAAGCAGCATACTCCAACAATTAGCAAATGCTTTTCTTTGACCTAACACTCGGAGTTCAATTGTTTTAGTTATTAGATATACCTCTTGGTAAAATAATAATTAGCTCTCTTTTCCTTAACAGTGCACAACATTACAAAAAGCTTTTCCCCTGGTGCTTCATGCTGTAAACACATAGGGGCACCTCACTTCCTCTTAAAGATTATAGTCGAAAGTTGAAAAGGAAGAAAAAACCTTTTCCTGCAATTAAATTCATGCTGCTTTAGAAAATCATGCACAATATCTAAACTCTTAAACTGACTCTCCAAGAGTTACAATGTTTAATGGAAGTTTACACATATTCAGAAGTACAGACTATGGCCATAGTGGACTGCAATTAGATATTTAAACATTGTTCATGATTGTGTAGGTTGGCACTCTTCAACAATGTCAGTATAGACAAGCTCTGAGTTACTGTAACTGTTTAATGAACATCATGTGATGTAACATCTCTTCAAAAGTAGGCTACAGAGTACATCACATGTTCTAATATCAACATGGATTATGTAATCTTGACCTGGACCAACAGATTCTAATTTGACCAACAGCTCTAATAATAATCATGGATAATATTTTAAATAAATGTCTAAATAGCCTACTGCAAATATGGCCTAAAAGCTTTAACTGCTCGAAGTATTAAACTGATGAATTTGCATAAATAAATGCTATAAATTTCAGTCAACCAGTGAACAACTGAGAATGACTGTGTTCATTAACATCTTACCTTTGTCAGTGGACCCTTCTTAGCACAGTTGATGCCCCCTATTTGGACCATGTTTGGCATTTGTGGTTTGGGGAATTCAAAGGTAAAGTCATATCTAAAAAGCCAGACTGCACCGTGACTTAATAGCTCTTTGTATGTAGTGTCCTTCTGCAGATATCTACTGGCCAGTTCATCAGTGCCAGCAAACAGTTTGCGGCAAAGGAAAGCTTCAAAAACTGTCATAAGCGTGTTTTCTACTCTTTGATGGAAAGTCATCTTATCCGAGAAACCAGTGAAGAAGCGTGGGACAAAAGATGGAGGTGAGGGGCACTGGGTGGCTGCCTCGTCAAGCAAACAGGGAATCAATCGCAGGAAGTAAACGGAGGGAATCGAGAACGAATCGGCAATGATTGTGCCACAGGGCAGGAAAGGATCAGTGAGCACAACATCAAATCCTGTTTCGCTAAGACTCTTCATCAGGGACTCGTCATACAGCAGCCCTTCACAGGATTTCACCTGCATATTCAAGAACTGAATCAGGTTCCCTACATTCTCAACAATATCAGTCAATTTTGGAGGCTTCTCAAATGCATTCTTCTCTATGTTGTCCAAGTTGGCCTTCAGATCAGCAAGGGTGTACGGCACACGAAAAGACTTAGTGGTGTAATTACCAGACTTCCCAATCAGAACACTGGTTTCAGGGACCAGGACTACCATCTCATGTCCCCTCCGAGAAAGCTCTTCCACCAGGATCTTCATGCTCAACCAGTGGCTGCCATCCACTGGCACGACAAGCACCTTTCCAGCCTGCACGGGCTCCGAGGAGAACAAGCATAGCAAAGCTAGAAGCCCCAGAGCGGGAACAGTCAGTGCTCTCACCATCCTTCTAACATTCATACAGCAGACTACAGAAATATGATACATTTAAGAGGGCTGGCAATGTTTTCAAAAGAGGTGGGGCCTCAAAACTAGACAAAAGGGGAGTGAGTTTTGAATGGTCACTGGCATGATTTAAATGAACCAATGAACTCAAAGACTTTTACTCTCTGTCATGATATCATTGCAATGCAGTTTAAAGTCTGACAAGTGGGTTAAATGTAGTCCTGAGTTAATTATTTCAAGAGCATACAAGCATATAAGAACTGTCATAGGAGTTATCTAGAGACAATGGTGTAGATTAATATACTAATGGTAAAAGGTTTTTCAATAAATATCATGATTTTGGGGAGCTGTGCAACATGAACCTGAGATAAAGTAATTCTATTAAACTTTCTGACCTTGACACACTGTCATGAGGGTCTGCCGGAGTCATCTCTATGATGTCATGTGTTTTATCTTTACCTTTGTCAGAGTTTGTTAGAGGTTTAAGTTATTGCTTTTATCTGTACCTTTTGACACGTATAGTGGCATGCTACTTTCAAAACAATTCTGCAAGTCACAATGGTTTGGCAGTAGGATTACCTTACATATTGTGCAATCTCAGTGATTATTCACAGCTCCTCCTTATACACATGGGAACACATGGCAGTCACACAAAAACATGAACAAATGTTTTTACAAATACGAGGGCTGGGGTGGTCAAAAGCACTCCAGTCTGAATGAAAGAAAGTGCTGAGAGAAAGATTACAGAGCACATGTTTTTACACATGAGGACCTGTTCACTAGTGATGTTACACTCAACACAGAAGCTCCGAAGCTTGTATAAAAAACAACACAATTCACACCAAAGGAGATGGTCCTCACTGCAGAACACAAGATCCAGGGGGCGTGGTTGGATCCAGATCCAACTCCTCCCACCTTACATATACCTAAACCTACCCGTCTCCACCCCCTGATCCCTAAACCTACCCGTCTCCACCACCTGATCCCTAAAGCCACCCATCTCCACCCCTTAGATGTGGATCCAACCACGCCCCCTGGATCTTTGTTCTGCAGTAAGGGGCTACTGGACCAAAGCACTATATCAGAGCTTGATTCGTTTTGCCAAAAGCACGTGATCTATGACATTTGAAACTTCGTTCGTCTGAAAACCACGTGACTGCTTCATTATCTGGTTCAAATGATGCGAACCTCAGCGCCGTTTCCTTTACATTATATTACTTTATAATGCATTAGCATTTTTTTTTTCAATATCGTAATTATTAAGCGCAAATGAAATAAGACTGAGGCAGAGTTATAATAGACAGATAGCAGATTTCATTTATGAATTTATGTTTCATTTATTTTTCTTATTTTAGTGCCATTACAGTGTAATGGTCATTGTCAAAGTCATTCATTTGTGTCGGTGTAATGATTACACCGACACAAATGAATGACGTTGACAATGACCATTATTTATATTTAATAAAATAAAATATAGAATCAGTTGTAGAACCAGATGTGAAACCAGCGGCTGTAATGGAACACAGAAATTTGGAAGGTGTTATACGATTTTATGACAACATAAACCGTGTTGAAAAGCTTCGAGTGATGAACCTTTTTCCAATACAATTGTGTTGAAAGCTTCACCGGTTCAGAACGCTTCACTTTGCCATCACTACTGTTCTCTACTGAATCCTTCTTGATTCATTGGCAAAAATTGCCTATTGTAAAGATTATGTTGCAATGGACAAAGGAGCTGATAATTAAAATACTGACAATGGAGGAAAAACAATATGTTGAAACCAAGTCTAAAGCAAAGAAATGTGTTTGACAGTCTAACATGGTCTAACATGATGAGTCTTCATACTTTCATGATGCTGGTGGAAAAAGTCAGATATTTACCAGTGGCTCTAGCAGGTCTAAAAGCTTTTATAACTACAACAAATTAAATGTACTTTTCAGTGTTGTCATGAATATGCATAGATACTTGCTGCTATCATAAAATACAGATTCAGAATGTGTACATACCATACTTAACATCAAATCTAGTATCTATCTCCTTTTCTCTGGTTATAAAAAAAATTGTATATATGAAAGATGAAAGAATGTGGCTATTTCTATATACTTTAGTGTCACCTACTGGCGCATCTAAGCAATCTGCAGAGAGACTTACTGAAAAATCCCCACCATTAATGCACAGACAAGCGCAATTGTACAAAAGTGAAAGGTCTCAGTGCTTTTGGACTAAATTGCTGAATTTGAAATATCGTACAACTCTTACTATTTCTGCTATATAAAGATATAGCAGCAGCAAAAGTAAGAGTATAGTAAGAGTATAATACTACTAGACACTACTAACATAGTAGGGTCCAGCGTCTGCCATCTATAGGCATCAGCAACAGCTTCTCAGCCATACTTGTAGTTCTTTAAGTCTTTTAAGTGTTCTTCACAGATATTATTTTGATAACCTTGCTTATCCCGTCTTACTGGAAATTTACACATTACTGGCTCTTTTCTATTCCAGGATAACTACAGAGATTAAGAAAACAAGTTGTTGTTGTTGTTTTAATCAAATTACAGATACAGCACTTACTAGTATAGTAAGCTTATTAAGAACAAAAAGACTCGCTTGTGACAGAGGTTTAGGTTTTTGGCTAACTGTTGCTCCAATCATGTTTGGCATCACTGGACGTGGGAATTCCACAGCAAAGTCGAAACGCAAAAACCAGAGAGCTGCACGGCTCATGATCTCCATCATTGATGTTTTTCTCTGAAGTACATGTGAGGCAATCTCATCTGCACGAGCAAACATACGTCCACAAGCCATGGGCTGAAGCAGAGTCCTTACCAGGTTCAGATTTCTTTGCCAAAGATTCATGTGGTCAGTAAAGTGAGTAAAAGCTTGTGGAACATAAGCTGGAGCTGGACATTGACTGGCAAGAGTATCGACACCACAAGGATGATTTATTAGCATATAAATAGCTGGAACTGAGAGATATTCACCAGCTATAGCTCCAACAGGCTCAAACGGATCTGTGAGAATTGCATCAAAGTTGTAGTCTTGCAGTTTCTTCATCAAGTCCTTGTTGAAGAGCAGACCCTCTGTGTTCCTCAAAATAAACATCGGCAATACATCCAGTGAGATGATGAATGACTGGAACTTGGCCAGGTCTGTAGAGATATCAATGCTCAGAATTGTGTTTAACTGATCTGCTAAGTTCGCTTCTAATTCAGCCTTGGTGTAGTTCACTGGATATGTCAGAGTGGTGGTCTGCTCTGAAGGACCCATACTCAGACTCGCCTCTGGGATGACAACCACCACTTGGTTTCCTCTCCTCCCCAGCTCCTCTACAATAGGCTTCATCCCTAACCAGTGACTGCCATCTGATGGTATTAGCAACAGTTTCCCAGCTTCAGCTGAACTAGAAAGTAAAAGATCCAAGAGCAACCACAAGCTAGCCATTTTATCAGATGTGTGAAGGGCAGTGGCAGTTGAAAGAGATTAAGGAAGAAATACACTTCAGAGTAACCACACAGGTTAAAGTACCATCTTAAAAAAAGTGACGACAAGGTTCATAGGGGTGGCGATATTTACAGATAGTAGAATGTGCTCAGTCCAAATATGGCACTGAAGCATATGTGTCTCAATCACTAATAAATGTTTGTGGATTATTCATATTTATCCACACAAGAGAACTTCCCATGGAAAGTTTCTGCCCAATTCACAGTGTTATGATTTTGTTCTTATACTTGTTCCAGTAAATTCTGAGAATTCCAAATTAGATCTTGGTTGTCCTGGCGCTGTTTAATGAACATTGTGTGATGTAACATGCCAGGGACAGTAAACGTTAAAAATGCTCTTTCAAAGAACAGGTTCTAGTATTACTGCACATAAATTCAAGAATTCATGGCATCAAAAGGATCAGGGTATGTTGACT
Organism: Sinocyclocheilus anophthalmus; assembly: GCA_018155175.1. Classification (NCBI taxonomy): domain Eukaryota; kingdom Metazoa; phylum Chordata; class Actinopteri; order Cypriniformes; family Cyprinidae; genus Sinocyclocheilus; species Sinocyclocheilus anophthalmus. The sequence goes on along the minus strand of JADLZN010011160.1, from coordinate 84,331 downwards.
TAGACCTACAACTCTAACCTGTCAGGCTTAGGGCAAGGATTACATAGCAGGTAAGAGTAGAGTAGTCCACTCTAGTTTTCAGAAAATGCAGTGAATAATATTTTGCTTAGGGTCTAAATAGCCTTCTGCAAACACGCTCTAAAACCCTGAAAAACTTTTATACTGATGAATTTGCACAGAATACAAATCATCTTTCTGATTTGACCATGAAAATGCAATAGTGCTGATGTAGGAATCCAATGGTTTATTAGTACAAGTATTTTTATTTAAAGGTTAAATTGTAACTAGCAATAAACATTTACAGTATGACAGCAGTGATTAAATCTAGGTTAATGTTAATTTAATAATATAATATTGATCATTGTTAATTCATTACAACTTGAAAATGTTAAAAAAAGATTAGCAATCAATCTAAATTATATGCAATCATTTGATATTATTATATTATATATACAGTGGGAAAAAACAAAAAAAGTATTTAGTCACCACCAATTGTGCAAGTTCTCCCACTAAAAAGATGAGAGAGGCCTGTATTTTTCATCATAGGTATACTCAACTATGAGAGACAAAATGAGAAAAAAAAAAAAATCCAGAAAATAACATTGTAGGATTTTTAAAGAATTAATTGGTAAATTCCTCGGTAAAATAAGTATTTGGTCACCTACAAACAAGCAAGATTTCTGGCTCTCACAGACCTGTAACTTCTTCTTTAAGAGGCTCCTCTGTCCCCCACTCGTTACCTGTATTAATGGCATTTGTTTGAACTTGTTATCAGTATAAAAAGACACCTGTCCACAACCTCAAAAAGTCACACTCCAAACTCCACCATGGCAAAGACCAAAGAGCTGTCAAAGGACACAGAAACAAAATTGTAGACCTGCACCAGGCTGAGAAGACTGAATCTGCAATAGGTAAGCAGCTTGGTGTGAAGAAATCAACTGGGAGCAATTATTAGAAAATGGAAGACATACAAGACCACTGATACTCTCCCTCGATCTGGGGCTCCACGCAAGATATCACCCCGTGGGGTCAAAATGATCACAAAAACTGTGAGCAAAAATCCCAGAACCACACAGGGGACCTAGTGAATGACCTGCAGAGAGCTGGGACAAAAGTAACAAAGGCTACCATCAGTAACACACTGCGCCGCCAGGACTCAAATCCTGCAGTGCCAGACATGCCCCCCTGCTTAAGCCAGTACATGTCCAGGCCCTTCTGAAGTTTGCTAGAGAGCATTTGGATGAGCCAGAAGAGGATTGGGAGAATGTCATATGGTCAGATTAAACCAAAATAGAACTTTTGGTAAAAACTCAACTTGTCGTGTTGGAGGAGAAAGAATGCTGAGTTGCATCCAAAGAAACACCATACCTACTGTGAAGCATGGTGGTGGAAACATCATGCTTTGGGGCTGGTTTTTCTGCAAAGGGACCAGGACGAATGATCCGTGTAAACGAAAAAGAAGGAATGGGGCCATGTATCGTGAGATTTGAGTGAAAACCTCCTTCCATCAGCAAAGGCATTGAAGATGAAACGTGGCTGGGTCTTTAAGCATGACAATGATCCCAAACACACCACACGGGCAACGAAGGAGTGGCTTCGTAAAAAGCATTTCAAGGTCCTGGAGTGGCCTAGCCAGTCTCCAGATTTAAACCCCATAGAAAATCTTTGGAGGGAAAATCCGTGTTGCCCAGCGACAGCACCAAAACATTACTGCTCTAGAGGAGAACTGCATGGAGGAATGGGCCAAAATACCAGCAACAGTGTGTGAAAACCTTGTGAAGACTTACAGAAAACGTTTGACCTCTGTCATTGCCAACAAAGGGTATATAACAAAGTACTGAGATGAAATTTTGTTATTGACCAAATACTTATTTTCCACCATAATTTGCAAATAAATTATTTAAAAACCCTACAATGTGATTTTCTGTATTTTTTCTCTCTCATTTTGTCTCTCATATTTGAGGAATACCTATGATGAAAATTACAGGCCTCATCTTTTTAAGTGGGAGAACTTGCACAATTGGTGGCTGACTAAATACTTTTTTCCCCTACTGTATATATATATATATATATTCACATACATTGCATTAACTGTAAAGTCTTATCAGTAAGTGCATTACACATTTTATATAATGTCTGTGACAATGTGAAATATTTGCATTTTGTGAACCAGACAACATAGAACAACTGAGAATGACTGTGTTCATTAACATCTTACCTTTGTCAGTGGACCCTTCTTAGCACAGTTGATGCCCGCTATTTGGACCATGTTCGGCATTTGAGGTTTGGGGAATTCAAAGGTAAAGTCATACCTTAGAAGCCAGACTGCACAATTACCTAATAGCTCTTTGTATGTAGTGTCCTTCTGCAGATATCTACTGGCCAGTTCATCAAAGCTGGCAAAAAGTTGGTGGCATAGAGACTTTTCTAAAACTGTCATAAGCGTGTTTCTTACTCGCTGAGGGAAAGTCATCTTATCCGAGAAACCAGTGAACAAGCGCGGGACAAAAGACGGAGGTGAGGGACACTGGGCAGCTACCTCATCAAGCCGACAGGGAATTCCACGCAAGAAGTAAACGGCAGGAAGTGAGAAGGAATCAGCAATGATGGTGCCACAAGGCAGGAAAGGATCAGTGAGCAAAACATCAAATCCTGTTTCTCTTAGACTCTTCATCAGGGACTCATCATACAGCAGACCTTCACAGGCTTTAACCTGCATATCTGTGAACCGCATCAGGTTCCCCAAATTTCCAAAGATATCAGTCAACTTTGGAGGCTTCTCAAATGTATTATTTTTTATGTGGTCCAGGTTAGCATTCAGTTCAGCAAAGGTGTACGGCACACGAAAAGACTTAGTGGTGTAATTGCCAGACTTCCCAATCAGAACACTGGTTTCAGGAACCAGGACTACCATCTCATGTCCCCTCTGAGAAAGCTCTTCCACCAGGATCTTCATGCTCAACCAGTGGCTGCCGTCCACTGGCACGACAAGCACCTTTCCAGCCTGCACGGGCTCCGAGGAGAACAAGCATAGCAAAGCTAGAAGCCCCAGAGCGGGAACAGTCAGTGCTCTCACCATCCTTCTAACATTCATACAGCAGACAACAGAAATATGATACATTTAAGAGGGCTGGCAATGTTTTCAAAAGAGGAGGGACCTCAGAACTAGACAAAAGGGGAGATAGTGTTGATATCACTTGATGACCCTGCACTGCAGTTTAAAGTCTGACAAGTGGGTTAAATGCAACTCTGGGTTAATGGTTTCAGGAGATTACTACTGTCATGGGACTTATCTAGAGATAGCTTTATTCATACAAAGGTAAATAGGACCAAATGTCTGCAACAGGTTAATCATGCTTTTGGGGAATTGCACCACATGAACCAAACTAACTTGCCTTTTTATAAAAAGGTAAGCTTATCTGATATTTAGAGGGTCTGCAGGGGTCGTCTTATAGAGAAGAACTTCCGTTTTGTGATGACTTGAATATAACCCTTTTCTTTAATTTTTTTTTATTCTTTTCATTTTTCATTATGATACAGCACAGTTGTATCATCCTGACATTTTTTGACTTTATGCCTCCAAAAAATATCAAAATGAACTCAAAAACTTAAAACATTGCAAGGTACATTTAAAGTCACTGTATGTATGAATTGCATTTTAACTGAATAAATTAAATAAATCAATAAAAATAAGTAAATTATGTAATTTTAACAAACTACACCAAGTATTACATTCCAACGGTTGTTTCCCTCACAAATTTTTATAAAACCATAAATCATTCTAGAATTTAAGGGGGCAGTTTGACATACTGTACATAGTGGCATGCTACTCTCAAAACAATTCTGCAAGTCACAATGGATTGCCAGTAGTAGGACTGCCTCACATCTCCGGCAAATTTAGTGATTATTCCCAGCTCCTCACTATATACATGGGAACACAAGGCAGTCACACAAAAACATTAACTCTCACATAGGAGAGGTCTGTGTCATGAGGGGCTTAGCAGCCAAATGCACACTACTCAGAGTAAAAGAAAGTGCTGAGAGAAAGATTACAGAGTACATTCTTTTATAATTAAAACACCTACAATCTCACAAACCACTTTTATGATGCAGGTGTAAACAGTCAGATATTTACCAACGGCTTTAGCACATTCTCTTAAAATGTACTTACATATGTACTGTTAAAGGTTGTCATAAATACTCAAAGATCCTTTGCTAGCAGTACAGAATGCATCCACACCCTATGTTTTATGCATAAACACACCCAAACATTTCCATATAAGAGCTTTCCGACCTTTAGCCTCTCTCTGCAAACATGATGCTATCTAAATACGCGCTCTCGATTGGAGCACTCACAGCCAAGTTGTGACTCTCAAAACAAGAAGCACCTTTATTTACCCTGTTGTAGGTGCTTGTAGTTTGGACCTCTCATTAACCAGCTGTACATATATTAGAGATGCCTTCTCAATCTAAAATTGAACTGATCGGTGTGACTGACATCCCATCCGGTTCAATACGCGCTTGCCAATTGCGGGTTTTTTGGTTTTGCGTAAAATAACTTGGCCCTGTGTGTATGTGCCTGTGAGTCCGCACGCTGAGATGAGGAAACGCCTCCCCGCTGTGCATCTGAACAAGCAACACACGGCTTCACTGTGGCAGTGACTGCCATCTGATGGTATAACCAACAGTTTCCCAGTTTGAGCTGAACCCAAGAAGAAGAGACTCAGAAGCAACCACACGCCAGCCATTTGATTCACTGGGTCTATCCTATATATAATATATATATAAATCTCTTAAATAAAAAAAAAGAGAGAACAAGCCCGTGGCCGATTTATCATGAAAAGACCTAATGAGAGTTTTTTCCCCCAGTTGCATATAGAGGTCATATAGAGATTTTTATTATTAAAAAGGGTCTTTTTAAAGTGTTTTTAATTTTAACCTAGGATACTAGCAAGTTCTCTTCACATTTGAAAATAATTATAGATAACAACACAGGCAAAATCAGCAGTAGTCGCAAAATAATAGCTATTAGAAGACTCAGCTGTGACAAATTGGAGCTGGAGCTGGACATTGACTGGCAAGAGCATCAACACCGCAAGGATGGCTTGTTTGTATATAAATGGCAGGAATTGAGAGATATTCACCAACAATAGTTCCAGTAGGCTCAAATGGATTTGTGAGAATCGCATCAAAGTTGTAGTCTTGCAGCTTCTTCATCAAGTCCTTGTTGGAGAGCAAACCCTCAGTGTTATGGGTTATAAGAGCATTAAGCATATCCATAGTTTTGATGATATTCTGAAGCCTGGCTAGATCTGAAGATACATCTGCACCCATCAGAGTAGTATCACCTGCATTCACTTGCTCTAGAAGCTAGGCATTGGTGTAGGGTACTGGATATGTCAGGGTGGTGGTGTGCTGTGCTGGACCCATGCTCAAATTTGCTTCTGGGATGGCGACCATCACCTGGTTTCCTCTACGGCCAACTCCTCCACTAGAAGACCTCATGCCTGTCCAGTGGCTGCCATCTGAAGGAATTACTAATAACTTCCCAGCCTCTGCTGATCCCAGGCAAAAAAGACACCAGAGAAATACAGAAGCAGTCATTCTAACAATCCTATCATTCATAATCAGCAATAATTACAAGCAATTATGCTGAAAGTATTGGTAAGAAGCTTGGCTTGAAAGTCTGCAATACAATTTGCACTTCCCGCAGAGCCTTTTATCCTAAAAGGGGAGTTTCAACAACCAATCAAAGCTTGGGCCTGAAAAGATCACAATCTTCATCTTTCAGTGGCAAAGCAAGCCCTTAGTAGCAGAGTGAGAGCCCGTCCACACGGAGACACGTTTAGCCATATAACGTTACTTAAAAACGTTGTATTGTATTGGCGTGTCATCCAAACGGATCCGGAGTTTTGGGAGCCTGAAACCGCTATTTTTTAACCGGTCCCAATTGAATAAATCTAAAAACGACACCCTTGCATTTTCATGCGTACAGCCAATCCGTTTATTTGTGAAACTGATATCATCACCCCAAGTCTCAACCCTAGTCAGACACCGCTATGTCACGTAACCCCAACAACAATAACAACGGCGGACTACATGCTTGTGTCGTGCTGCAGAATCTACTGAGCCTTGCTTTCCTAAAGAAAAATAAAAAAAAATGACTAAAGCAAAAATTTTGTATACAGCGCGCAAATGTCATCCATCCTTCTCTTTTTTTTGCAATTTTCTAAAAAAATGTTTGCAAAAACTTCGTTTTTAGTGTATCTCTGTGGCTGAATTATAGCACCACATACTGGTCTGGCATGTATGTTAAATCGTTTTGGATCGGTTTCAGTTGGTTTGTGTGTACGCAAATATTTCTTGATACAACGCCGTGTTTACAGATTTTTTTTTAGAAGGAAAAAAAAAGGTTCCGGATAGGGAAAGCTCTAGCGTCGTGTGACTGTGGCCTGAGAAAAGTATCCAGATCTCATAAATGAATAAAGCTGAGTGATATTAAGCAAATATGCAGCTGTCTGTCTGTCTTTCTAAAATCAAGTAATCGAAGATTTTTATTTTTATTTATATATTTATTTATTGTTTGAGATAACGTGCTCTGGTGAATCATTCAAAGCAAGACCAAAACATGCTGGTTCTCTTTGCAGTTGACCACAGGCAGCAGCAGAAAAATCAGCAGAAGTGGCAAAATGACAGCTATTAGAATGACTTTCTTGTAACAAAAGTATTTTATGTCTAATGCAATTAAGTTTAAACATTTTAAAGTGAGCCTTTTTGGTGCCAGTGTACACATTTTGAAACTTTTATAGAAAGAGAGAAATATTTTATAGAAAGGGTATGCTGAGATAGACTGTACACTGAGTTTGGATTTTGCATAGTTAGTGTGCTTGTTATACTATTTCAAAAAATTGTACCTTTAAGACACCAATTTATCTCCTTCCCTCACCTAATATTCTTCTTCACAGTCTTCACAATAATCAAGTTGTTTTTTTCTTTTTATATGTAACAGAAAAATTGTATATAGATTCTGTTTACAAAGACCTCTTTCAGACAGAGGGGAGACTGTGAGTTGATGTGAATACTCTAGTCTAGTCAACTCTAGAAAACAAAGCACATCAACAAAGCACATTTTTGCAAAGAATATCAACCAGTTAGATTACTTATTATCTCTTATAAAATGTGCATGGCCATGTTTGCACTGCAGTGGGGACCCAAATATGTTAAATGTTTTGGAATACGGTTATCCGACAAAAGGCATGTTCTCTTCATGCTCTGATAGCACAGGTATGATGCTAGAAATAACACCTAATCCTGGTTATTTTCATGTAACATTCATTTGTAAGTTGAGTTTTTCTTGGTTGCAGCCAAAACTAAGTAAAGTAGTTTAGTAGTAGTAGTTTGAAAACTGAAAATGTTAAACTACTACTGTTAATTAAATGTATGTGATGAAAGCATCCACTAAGTAAAAAAAATATAAATGTAGTTAACATCTGGTGTTTCTTACAGTACACAGTCAGGACACTGAGAAAATATTGACAAAACAGGTTGCATTAAAAACTTCAAAAGTTAGATGAGATAATGTCCACTGTCTCCTTGGTTGCCAAACACAATTCAATGTATAAACATTTAATACTTTGACTCAAGTTCATTTTTGGCTAGATACCCACTCTTTATGTACAATTTTCATTTATTTATTTACTATTGAAAGAACAGTTCACATTTAAATGAACAGCACTCTAAATCATTAAAATTATTAGACACGTGGTGGCACTATTTGACACATTTATTAATTTGAACAGTAGGACTGCATTCACTGCATTGAAGTTGCACTGCCCAGTGCCCACAATTTAACTGCATATAACTCCAGTAACCCAGACACAGAAGCAATGCTTTGCGATGCTTTATCTGAACTAAAGGGGAACAGACTCAGGAGCAACCACACATTAACCATTCAATCAGTGGTGTGAAGGACAGTGGCAGTTGAAGTGGAATGTGACTATTATTAATGTCATGAATAAAATGTAATAGAGTTGGCATATATTACTGAGCAACTCTGACATTTGTGCAACTACATTTCTTTTATGTCCTTCCGGATGCTCCTTCGTCGAAATCGCCGGCCACGCCGTTTTTTCTCCATCCCCCGCCGCCCTCTGCCTTCAACTCTCAACACCCTCCGTTCCCGTTCCCTCATGTCTATCCTCTGTCCTGGAGCCACCGCCGCTCACTCTAGCCCGCCGTGTGTGACACTGTTTCGTTGTGAAAGCGAAACTACTTTGTTTGGCCTTCCAAAAATGGACATGACTAGAAATCAGTGGTCAAGTTGTATTTACAACACTGTTCCAGAACACTTCAACCTAAATATCCAGATGTGTGCAGCAACATTTTTTGGAGGACTGTTTACTGATCCTTGGAGAGTAACCTTAGACTAAAATGCCGGCAGTTCTGACTCACAGACTGTAAGTACGTTTTTTATATGTAAATAGTTTTTATATTTTATATATTTAAAGCAAGTTTTTTGGCATTGTAGAGTAGTGCTTGTTGTTTGTCATTTCTCTGATCACCAATGCAGACATGGTTTTATGTTTACGCGGCGCGATGCAACGCAATGCGTAAAAAGACAGTATAAGTCATTATAATCCATAATTATGTCCCCACTGGATGCAACAAATGCCTCATTTATAATGGGGTTTTCATGTTTTTGAATCATCGCTCTGGCCTGACAGGGCATCATCAAAGTATGGTAGGGGCGTAACATTTCCACCACACACTTGAGGTATTCGGCCAATCAAAAACCCACTGGATAGCTGGCCAATCAAAGCACACATCGCTTTTCAGACCGATGAGCTTCGTAAAAATCGACGCTTTTCAGAAAGGCGGGACAGAGGAGAAACAATAACTGTACAGTATGTAAAAATACTTTTTTTTATCTTAAACCGCATAAATACATTTCATTTCACCAAATACACAAAGTTATGTTATTTTTAGCAGCATCATATGAACCCTTTAAAGGTTGTGGAACATAATCAACTGCGGAGTTGAGACATTGACTGACAAGAAAGCATCACGACCACAAGGCTGGGCTTGTGTTGCAAATAAAGGCAGGAATTTAGGTTATTCAGCAGCAATAACCTCCGACAGTCCTCGAAATGGATCGGAGAATTGCATCAAAGTTGTAGTCTGGCAGTTTCTTCTTCACCAATTCTAAGTTGAGGGCAAACCCTCCGGGTTCAATAAGTTGTAATGCATATTCCATAGTTTGATGAATTCTGAAGTCTCTTGCCATTCTGCTGTATATACATCTGGCACGAACACTTCTCTAGGCCTGCCTTCATACTCGCCTTATGGCTGTGGCCTTGGTGTAGGGGTCTGCGATTATCTGATGGTATGCTTTGCTGGAACCCATGTTCACTCAGACCTTCCTCTGGGATGACACACCACCTGGTTTCCTCTACGACCAAGGCTCCTCCACCAAGAGGCCTCATGCCTATCCAGTTTCCTGCCAGGCCAATTCTGGGAATCACCAATAACTTCCCATCCTCTGCCTGATCCCAGCATAAAGACACCAGAGCAATACAGACGCAGCCATTTTAATTAATTCATAATCTAATAATTACAGCCTTTGCGCTGTATTGTCGGGCAAGAGTTGGTTTAAATTCTGAAATTAGTGATGTGACGTTCGACACCGTGGCTTCGAAGCTTGTATCAAAAAAACGAAACATATCACAGTGAAGCACTGTACCGGAGCTTGATTCGTTTTGCCAAAACCACGTGATCTGTGACGTCCGAAGCTTCGTTTTCGCACACAACCACGTGACTGCTTCGTATTCTCATGCCTTTCGCACCGCAGGAACCTTTTCATAGTACCAGAACTAATTGTGGAACTACACACTTTTCGGCGTGTTCGCACCGCCGAAACTGGGAGCGATTTTAGTACCGGACTACCTTTTCCGAGAACCAAATTAGCTCCTACTCCACAGCAGGGTCTAACCAGCACAACTGGTAACTGATCGTGACGTAAGTATAAACATCGATTGGCCAACCGCGTACAAAAACACAACCTCTCACCCGCCAGATTTTACAACTCATGTAACATACTGTAAACATTGTGTCAACTTATTTCTCAAGTATGGAGAACCGTGATAGATGGACGGACGCTGAAGTGCAGGCACTTGTAGCAAATGTAGCACTACCAGCTGTCGTTGGAGATTTCTTAGTCCTCTTTCCGTTCTTTCAAAAAATCGCTTTTTAGTATACGTCGACTTTCATGTCCCTTATTGTGAACCCGCGATATCACACCAAACAGGCTCCGATCACAGCGTGTCGCTCCATCCTCCTTGTTATGTTGTTCTTCTTTGTTTTCTGTTTTTGCACGCCGTGCACAAATGACGCCGCGTCAACGTTTACCCGTCACTTCCTAGTACTACTCTCGTGAGAAATGCAACCCTTTAAATGGTACTGGGAAATGTTCGCGCTAAATCGTCCCAGTACTTTTGTACCGTACGTTTAGTTTGAACTATAGCGATGCTAAAGGGCCTTTTCAAATAACGCGAACCACTTGCGCATTTTCAAGTGTCCCTCACGTCTTTGAAAAGAATAAATCATAATACGAATAAATATTTGCATGTGTAGTTTTCTGCATGATCATTTTGTATTAATTCCTGGTTCACAGACACTTTAACTAACCAATCTTCTATGCTAACCTTCCGTTATTTTGATCATACAGCCTTGCCTATTTTTTCCACAAACTTATTCACAGACTCATTTATTCATATTGTGTAATACAATGACTGACATGAAGACTTATTTATATAGACTTCATATTGTCTTTGCTTTATACAGGTTTTCATAGGACAAACTAATTTATTATCTGAAACAGTCCAAAAATGGTTGGGTCGTCTGGGATGCAAAGGCAGCTTTTTCCACCTTTTGACCACAAGATGTCGTTAGTGTGCACCATCTTGAAAAGCTTCGAGTAATGATCGTTTTTACGATACAGTTGAGGGGAAAGGCTCCGTGTTTTGCAAAGCTTCATTTTTCCATCACTACTGCAAAGCACTTATGAACTTGCACAGGTTTTAATCCTAAAAGAGTTGTTGTTATAGCCAACAAAGAAGGCAGGGCCACAAAAGAGTGTAATCCGCCGTCCATTCATCCGTGGAAAACCACACCCTCCGTTAAGTCCCGACATAGCCTACTTCAAACCAAATCAAAGCCCTACCGGAAAACTTTGCGCCGGCTGATAAACACCTTCAAACTGCCATTGTCCATGGTGATTATGCAATATGCTCTGGGGCTCCACCTTCTCATTCATTATTTTTCTCGGTCCGTCGAGGTCAGAAGCAGACAGGAGTAAAAACATAAATACATTGTAGAGTTGCTTTATAGTTGAAATATACTGAAATTCTTGAAAGTCTGATTCCTGAAATTGAAGACACTGCTGTTTTTCTGTGATGGGGGACCATCTGATATTGTTGATGATTATCTGATATTGTTGATGATTATCTGATGTTGTTGATGAGCAATGTAGCCAATCACAGACTTATCTGTTAATTTCTTGAACGCAATGACCAGAAGTGTTAAAGGGGTCATATGATGCTTTTTTAAAGATCATTATTTGGTGTATTTGGTGTAACAGAACATGTTGACATGCTTTAATGTTCAAAAAACATTTCAAATACTGTACATTATTGTAGGTCCTCTATGCCCCGCCTCTCTCAAACGCTTCGTTTTCTACAAAGTCCCTCCTTCCGACAAGCCCAGTCTGCTCTGATTGGCCAGCTGACCCAGTGCATTGTGATTGGCCGAACACCGCAAGCACTCGTCGGAAATGTAACGCCCCTTACCATAATCACAAGCTTCATCTTTCAAAATAAATGTAAATGTAAAGACAGAGCCCGAAAGGGAAACAGACTCGAGTCGCGTGACAGATACCGTGATGAAGCTGGTATGTGTTTGCAGTACACAAGCCACGGTTAAGACAGCGGACTCCACTGTGATGTGACCCCCCCTCTCTCTCTCGTGCTCTCGCTCTCTCTCTCCTCTCTCCTACACAGGCCCGCGCAGTAAAGGCGGACGCACACACACACACACCCACACCAACACCCACACACACACACACACACCAAGTGCCAAAACTCTGCATTTGAACAGTCAATAGCAAATCCTTAAACTAATAACAAAACAGTAGCTAATTCAAAAGCGCCAGATTGTCATAGCAAAATCAGAATTACCTCCTCTCCTAAGTTCACGAACGGTCGTGCATAAAATGCATTGCTGTTCTGTTGTAAATAATCTTAACCAATGATTCCTAATTGCTTCTACTTTCGGAAGGCCAAATAAAGTCCTTTTGCTTCGCCTAGAAACACACAGCGTCTTCCCGACATGGCTGCTGCTTCAACCCTAACTGCGGTTACTGAAACCACGCCTTCTTTCTTTGTGTGAACATTTTGGGCGGTGTTATGCAAATCTTCCTACATTGTGAGGTAGATATGTGGGGGCATGTTGGAACGAGCCGTTTTAGGGGGGCGTGGCGGAGTCTTAACTTTGATAAATAATATCTCTTTGGTTTTTGAGACTTTAGTCTTTGCAACTTAACAGATCTTCTTTATGCACCAACAGCTTGGAACACTCCAAAGAGAAAGGAAAAATTTAAATCGCATCATACGACCCCTTTAAAGTTAGAATCCGCTCACCGCTCAAAATGTTTTTATCAAGTTCTGAGTTCTGCAAGCTCCCGAATCCCTTCATTATAAAAGTGTAGATACGATATAAATAACAGATTCATTGTGCAGTGTAGAGAGATTCAGTTCAAGATCGTGATCATGAAGTGAAGTGTGACAGATTTTTAATGGATTATAGGAGGGTAGCCTCTTGGCGCGATTCTGTCTGACTGTCTCAGAACGGATATTTTAACCTCAGAGAAGAAAGTATCGTGTTTTGTGTCATGGTTTTATTTGTCTTGATGTTTCAAAATGACTGGCTTGTGTGCTTTTCCTATGCGCGGCATGTTTCTTCGGTACACCGGTGCGAACTGCCGCGCACTAGTAGGCTAGCAGGGGTTTTCAACCTTTTAGGACATGCGCCCCCGCCCCCCCAAATTGGTCTAATTTCACTCGTGCTTTGAGATGTCTTGGGCTTAAATGGCTTAAAATTACTTTAATGTTTAAACTGACAAGACTTAAAACCCGTGAGAATGAAAAACTTTCTCGAGGAAGCAGCACTGGCCTGATCGTTAAGATTGTTTTGGGGGGCTAAGGTGACAGATAGGGGGTCTGAAACCTACCTAAAAAGGGTTTAGAACCACCCCTGGTATAGCGTGCGTAATTATACTGAAACATAAATATATAACCAGTTTACCTGATTCAATGTTATGGCTGAGCCTGTTTCTGAGATAACAACATGCCAATCTGTGGTTGGATTTCCGACATGGCTAATCATAAATCATTTTACACTGTCAATAAACGTGACCAGGGTTGCCCGATTTTTTGGTTTTTTCACAAAGACAAAACCCTCCGTACTTGCTACGCAAAACTAAGCCCAAAGCTGACAAAACAGCGGCAAGTGTTAACACTGAGCGTGACTGATACTCGAGCCAACTCTGCTCTAACTGTCGACTAGCACTAGCAGTGGGAGTCAGATTGCCCCCTAGTGGATGGCTAAAGATTTGTTAACTCATATTCATAAATTCTCAAGGGAACGTCTCTGAATTAACTGATGCTCGCGCCCCTCTTGACAGATGCTGGTTGAAAACCCCTGAGCTAGCCTATAAATGCACGAATGCAATGGATATTTTAGCTTAATAATGAATAATAGATTACATTTTCGATTTGTTTCTCTACAAACCCTATACCGTATACACTAAGAACGCTTGGAATACGGAACGAGTTGCATGGGATAATTTTTTGTTGTTGTAGAAAGATTGAAGAAGGTTTACGATTATTAAGTGTTGCAATTTCAATTTTTTTTTATCTTCTTTTGTAAAAAAAAAAAAAAAAAAAAAAAAGGATCAATAAGATAATAATGGTATCCCTAATATAACTTAGAACAACTTCAGGTTTGACTCTTCTTTAGCTGGTTGTGACGGGATAGCCTGAATAACGACTATGAGGACAAGCGAGCAACTAGTGTTAGAGGACGTACCCAACATCCTGTTTTCGCAAACCATTAGGCTAGGCTGTTGCCCATCTATATCCCGAACATAGTTGTACACATGAACGAAGAGCGAAAAGAAATTAGACGATTATATAGGGTCGTGAGAAGTGAGACAAACCAACAAACACAAAGGGGCACACCAATACAAAAAGTCCCTGCAGAGAAATTCCTGGTTGCTATAAACAGTCCGTAAAAAAGTCCGTAAATCTGAATGTTGTAGAAAGATATCATAATAACATAAAACTGGATGATCTTAGAAATTATCATCTGTACTAGTTTAAAAGAGAACGTGTGGGGAAAATGGCAATACACAAAGGTTGGCACCTTTTGTTTCAAGATAAATCCCAATAGATGAAACTTTTTAACTAATGTTTTTTTTTTAGAAATAACCATTTTTTGAGATAATGATAGGCACCAATTTTGATTACAGTGTTTTTATATTTATATATGCTATATATATTTTATAAATGTTTAATATATATATATATATATATATATCTATATATATATATATAACACTTACATAATAATTATCTTATTAACGCAAAATCATAATTTTAAAGTAGCCTATTTTTAGGGTTTTTTGGTGTAAATTGTACATTAATATTACTTTACCGAAAAGGTAATGTTAACACATTTAACAGGTTAACATGGGTTATGGATATATATTGCAATATATTTATTAGCATATATATATATATAATTATTGTATATTTTTATATTTAACGGGCCCCTTTCACATCCTTGTAAGTGCCTCACTCTAACCCTAGATTTTTGCTCTTTTTTTAACAAAAAACAAAAAAAAGGAGTGTCCAAATACTTAAAACTGCCCTCTATAATATTATAGTTAAATACTTAAAATTAAAAAACTGCACGGTTTTGTTCTTGTTGCCAGACATGATGAATCATGCTGAGATAGACCCTGGTGTTTACTCTACAGTGGGTGCAGACCTTTCACAGCTACTTTGATTTATGCACTAAGCAAAATGTTAAACCTTAAGACTTTTATATCACCTTTTCCCAATAGATTTTTATAACTATTAATTGAGACTGTAACCAAAAGACCCCTTTTAAGCAGAAGGTAAACTCTGAGCTGATATAGCCACTCCAGTTACCTCTAGAAGACAAAGCCTCCTAAAACCTCTCACTCTTGGCTTAACAAGTTTTCAAAGCATATCAGTCACTTGTTGCCTACAAACTACGTGCCTTGAATGTGCATGGTCACGCTTGCACTACAGAGCCAAAATGGTTGAAATGTTTTGCAATGTGGTTATCTGACAAAAGTTGGCATGTTGCCAAAAAAAAAAAAAGATATATAAAATAAGTATTGTAAATATTTTCAGTCAACATGAAAAGGTTTCAAAGTTTTGCGATTCATCCCTTTCCTGATTACTGCCAACTGTTACTGTGTGTAAAGCTGCCCATACATAATTTATTTATATTTGCAAGGACACTATGGGGCTTTCTTACTAAATAAGATAAATGCAGAGCTCAGGTTATAAATGTTTAATGTATTTGTTACATATTTAATTTGTTCAGGTCAGTTTCTGTTTGGTCCAGTTCATCTACTGCTGTGACAGTGTATTTATTCATGTATTTACTGTCTTAAACTGAAAACAGTAGTTAACTTTGATCAGTTAGCTAAAATGGCTAAACTACTCTATTGTTGGTGTAATAATGTGTGCTTCACAAATGAAGGAAAAGTACATTTGTAACAAGATATGTTATGAGGATATTAAGTTCAATGATCATCTGTGTTCTTGAGATAGCCAGGATATTAAGAAAATAGTAACTAAACAGGTAGCTTTACAACATTTTAAGGTTACTCTGATGGTAAAATCTCCACAGTCTCTTTGATTGCAAATGTCAAAAGCTAAGCAAATGCATTTGATTTATACTTTTGAACAGGCTACTGAGTGGCTAAAGGAATGTGGAAACATTTCTATTTCACTTATCAAGGCTAGATACCTTGACATTTAAATTTAGTACATATTTTAATTAATTAATCGAAAGAACAGTTGATATATAATTGAAGATGGTACATTAGGGCTATTACAGCACTGTAGCATTGTAAACACGTGATGGCGCTACTGACACATTTATCCATGTGAACAGTAGGACTGCGTTCACTGCATTGAAGTTGCACGGCTCACAGTTTAACTACAAAATAACTCCAGACACAGTCAGAGGACATTGCACACTTGCGATTTTTGCAATGTCAACACTTTCATCTTACTGTGAGTGGGTGTATACTGCTTCACTGTCGTTTTCCACTAGTTATATATTTCATCTAGGGTAAAACGCATCAGCAAGTCTGACTCTTTCTTGTAGCGTATACAGCCTTCAGTAACATAGGCTGTTCATTAAATAAGAGACTTATTAAACAAGACTACAAACTTGCTATAATCACTGATTGGACGGTTTGATCTAACTCTACAGGACACCACTTTGCTCGTCACCTCAAATCAAAACGCTTTCGGAATCTTCAATCAACTTTAAAAACATGAACACGGCTCATTTATATGCGAATACACAAGTGATGCTGTCATTATGTTATTCTGACTTTAAGAAACCCTCTTCTCTGATAAAGAGCAGAAAAACCAGACACGTGTCCACAATGGGTTAATCAGTTGACGTCTCTCAGTTGAGAGTCCCTCGCAGGCGCTAATTCTGAAGAGCACTTCAAAGAGGGATTCACACATCTCCACTCACAAACACACTCACAAATCAAGCTACAGACGGCAAACTAAAATATTGAGCGTGGGGCTGTATAAAACTTTAATCAGAACTGCCATAAACAAGAAGACACACGGCGGACTGCGCGCGAGGAGTCGCATCAATCACGCACAATGCTGCGAGGCTTCACACCTTCGCACTGATCGGACTCGGCGCGTTTCGTAAGTCATCGCTGCGTTCCGTCGATTCCGTCAGTCACTCGGACACTACGTTCCAATAAAAACCTATTTTAAAAGCAGCCTTTCCTGTCCCGAGCACATTTATCAATATCACTGACGCCCCCGGGACCCTCTCCAGCTGTGCCGTCATAAACCCCGCTGGTTACCGTCACTTTTCAACATGATCAACACCTCTTGCCAAGGGTAAGCAAACACTTTGCTTTATGGAATCCGATGCCATTAAACTCTTCAGACAGTCATCTTCTGATAAACGCATTCATTTTCGTGTCATTTTCTAATTCAGGTAGTTGAGAGCTATGGAACCTTCTTGTAAACCCTGTGAACTGGATATTTGCTTCTCCAACCTCAATTAAGAGTCAAAGACAATTTTCTGTAGTCAAGATGCAGATTCTTTCAGCTGTTTTGCTCCTTTTCTGTTTGCACAAGGTGAGTACCATCCTTTCCGTTTTCATGTTTAAAAACTGCATGCAATTATGTTCAAACTTTAAACTAGTTAAACCAGTCAAGCAAATTTAGTGTAGAACACTATACTTGTCTATTTTAGTGAAACTATAGGCTACTAAATTAAAATATATGCAATAGTATATGCATCATTCTGGTGGGGAAGTCAATCATGTAATAGTCTTTCAAATGTATTTTTATTAGCTTTTCCTGGTAGAAAGCCGAAAGACACATTTATCAACTTTTTATTTCTCATGCATACTGTCGCATTCAAATTCAGATACTGGAATTAACAGCATACGTTTAATGACTTCAAAAGGATTTGTTTCAGCTGAGGTGATATACCTAAATTGTATTTAAATGTGCAATAGCATGTTGAATATCGACTATATGGAAACTAATTGAAGCAAGGATTTCATTTTGAATGCATCAGCTTTACGAATTTAGGAATGTAGAATTTAGGACCACACCATTTTTAATGTTTTTGTTTTTTTGTTACTGAAAAAAAAGGACAAATATTGGAAGAATGATTTTTAAATAGATTTTTTATAGATAAAACAAAATAAGTGTAATATTACAGGTAGTTTATAAATCATTTCAACTGAGTATGTATTCAATATTTTTTATCTATGGAGACAAATCAAAGATCTGCATTATTCATAGTTAATTTTTTTGCCATGTCTTATTTTAGTAACAAGTAGATTGTGATTAGAAGGCAAGTCATATGCGTTTTTTGGAGAAAAAATATTTAGTAATTTTATTACTCTGACAAGCAATACAGAAAATTTCTAAATCACTTAAAAATCACCAGTGTCACACAACTGCATACAAGCACAATTTTCAGTTAATAATTATTTTTAAGATTTGGCTGTCCATTGCACTCTTTTGAGAAACAGTACCTGTGGGAATGGCTTCTGTCTATGAGTATATCCACTTTTGTACTATCCTCCAAAGGCAGGGTCCTGATGGATTAGAGTCCCTACAGTCTCTCTCTCTCTCTCTCTCTCACTCTCTCTCTAACACACACAGTGATTCAAATACTGGAGAAGTAGCCCAGCATCTGTGCTGCTCCCTGGAGACAGATAAGAGGGTCAGAGCCTTCACACTAGTAACTATTCATTCCATGACATCTGCTGCAGTCAACCTCTGAGAGCAGGACAGAGAACAATATGATCAGCACTAAATCCACTTGAGCACAACCCCACGACTCTATCGATCAGACACATTATGATTGTTGTCTGCATGACTGAAGTTTGGCACATTTGGCCTTTGCTGCCAGAGCACCGCTTTCTTTAACACTTCCTCTGTTGCCCGTTGTTGTGCTTTGCTCTTGAAGCATAACAGCCATCAATCTCAGCTTAAGTTTTTACAGAGCGCCGCTTTGTTGTTTGAAAGAAGATGATTGAGGAAGGTGGTGTGTAATGTCCATACAACTGACTCCAGCATCACACAGGTGTTTTGTTCTTTGTATATAGATAAGTCCTCATGGTTATTTCATCGGAAACTCTGCCTCAGCCGAAATCTTTACTCAGAGGGCACGTTTGAATATGCAGACTTAAATGGTTTATGGAGAGCAAATTTAAAGCCAGAATAATGATTCGCAGTGAATTCCCTATCGCTAAGTCGTCCAGCTCTCCCGCTGTCTTTGTGAGCAATTAGCTTTGATTCCATTATTTATTTACTGGAGAAAAACTAGCGGTGGAGAATTTGCTAAAAATGTACAGTGCTCGGATTAGGAGCCACCCTTTAATCTTATGCCTCTGATAATGCCGCATGGCCTGATTGATTAGTTTTTCAGGAAGCTTATGTCAGAAAAACTAATCCGTCTTTGGATTGTGCCAGCCGTGTAAGGTTCTCCGCTCTGGTGCTGTATCACGGAGGCGAATTACAGAGCTGCTGGGCTGTGATAAGGCCCTCGTCTCTTTCACACACCCATCCCTCTGGACAATAAAAACGCTGTTTATATTCTTCAGAACCTGCTGCAGCCCGAGTCTTCACATCAAGCCCTCACTGGATTTGCCATGTGAGGGGAGAACGTACATCAGGCTCTCAGAATTGAGCTGAGGACACCAAATGAGAGGAAAAAGGAGTGCCAGAATGGAATCGTGAAATGTGTTTGTAGGTCCAGTATCCCCAAAATTCCTGCAAGAGAGATTAAATAGCTTTCCGCGAGTATTCTGTAATAGAGTGTTTCGCTCTAGAGTGGCATTATCAGTGCTGGGCTTATACACCATGAGTTAGCAGTTCGTTATTGGGTCATTGTTGCTTTCCAGAAGCCTGCCTCAGTAATCCCTCATAAACAATGGTATCTGTGACATTTACCGCTATAAGCAGTGATGTTGGGTAGTGTGTGGTTTCTCATTTTTGCTAATTTCATGTGAAAAAAAAAACAGGAAATGAACGTCACATTCAAGATCAGGTGGCATTTACATTACCATCATTTTTAGTTTGCTTTGTTGTTGTTTTTATAAATTATCTACTTTTTTTTCTAGACATGTTTATTGTGAATAAATAGACATGACAGACATGTGGGATTCAATTAGATTACCAAAACAGAACATTCTGATATAGGGAAACATGACGAGCAAAGTCAGTGTTTTTGGATTTCTCACTACTCCAATCATTTAAATGAAAAAAGACTAAGACTCTACGAATTAGCATGCAGTGCAATTTTTGGCTTATTTTTTTTAAATAGATTTCCATAAATTGGTATTCATTTATTACTTTAGGAAACTAAAAATTAAAATGAAGTACAAAAAATCTTAAGTTGTTATTTTGGGTCATTAGTCACTTTTCAGATTCTCTGAAGGGTTTAATATTTGAAAATTAAATCCTAAATGTGTGTCTCACACTGCAGACAGTATGTTAATGTCATTTGTTGAAGTTCTGACTTTTATTTTTGTCATGTTTGTAATGTCAGTGTCATCCATTACTCCATTACCTGAGATATAAAATCAATGCTTTTCCACTTATGGGCTGGAAACTGTGTTTTCGGAGTGTTCCAGAGCTGAAGGACAGGCCGGTATATTTCAGGCTTTATATGATAGATGTGTTGTGAAGCATCTCTGTGACCCGGTGTGTACGTCAAGGGTTGGCATGTGTTTGTGTGTTATTTATTAGTATGGTCATATACCCACAACCTGTGGTCATTTATTTACTTCACTAATTTTTTTGTTACACTCTGTCAGTATTAATATCAACTTCAGAGAAACATACTTAAAGGTATAGTATAATACCCTAATATAAAAATGTTGCAATCATTTACACACCTTAATGTCATTCCAAACCTGTGTGACTTTCTTTCTTTTTCAGAATTCAAAAGACCGTATTTAGCTTTCACAGTGAAAAAAAAAAACTACACTTGAGACATATTTCTAAATACTGTGTTGCAAAGAAATAGTCATACAGGTTTGGAACAACATAGGTGAGTAAATGAGGACAGAATTATAAATGTTTTTGGTGAACTATACATTTATTTTGTATTTGTTAATCATGTCATAATATTAAAACATTTTTCTATTCTCTATTTAAACTTTCAGCTATTTCACCATGACCATCATACTATTTTCTTCACCTGCATTTTTTTATTCATCCCTCCATCTCGTATTCTTTCACTTTTATGATGTGATGTAAGTGTTCTTCAATGAAGAATCTATCATCTCTATGAGAAACCAAAAAATACTTTTTTTTTTTTTTGCTGCTGCTTCATTGTCTTCAAAAGAGACTGGTATGTCTAAAAACTGTTAGGATTCATCCTAATCAAAGAACAAAGACAGCTGTACTGTCAGTTCTAACGCTGCGCTGACGGACAGGAAGGGCTGGCTACATATACTTCACACGAGTGCTTCTCACTATTTATATTTGTATGATCTTCATCCAAAGCAAAGAGGGAAATTAAGAAGGTGAACAAAGTACCGTTGCAAACGGAACATCAGAAGTGCTCCCAATCAGGAAGTTTCTCTCCAGTGCTGTTTTTGCATGTGAAACTTGTGATCATAGCTGTTATTCTTGCTGAGGAAATGTCAAACACATTTTTTAGGAACAAAGATCAGACAGATGGGTATAATGGGATTGTAGAGGTGTTGATGGACGATAGTTACACCAGCAGAGTGTGGAACAAAGAACCGACAGGTATTAAAGGGGAAAAGAACAAAAATCACTCCTCATCTAACAGTCCTGGTCTTGTTAACAGATTATGATGTACAGTATTATGCAATGCAGTAGCACCTCGTTTGACTCCATTATATTGGTCCTTGATGCTTTTTCACGTATTTTTCAGCAGCTTGATGCCACAGTTGTTGACTTCTATTTAGAGCATGTTGATACATGGAATTAATTCAATGTTTAAAGCTGTTAATGCATTTATTAAATTTGTCATTATAACTTTTTCATTTCATTGTTAATGTCAACCGCATACCAAAAATGCTTCACACAAAATCTGATGTCAGCAGACACCAAAGATGAAAAATAATTAATAATTAGTTAATTTCCTGTTAATTGTCCTATAATAATAATTAAGTATGATTGACATGCAGAGTGCACTGACAAAAAAACAGGCTGCTTTTTAAATTAAAAGGGCTGAGATTTTTATTAGAGGTAGTATGGGCATTTTATGTTAATCTTTAAGAAGGAACTCCATGGGATAATGTTAGCTACATAAAAATAAATAAATAAAAATTGAGATTAACCACTAAATATTTTAAGCGATGGATAGCCCTATCCCCAATGTCCAGAACAATATTTGTAGGCCACCCCTCCCCATAGTTTTCTCTGGTACATCTGTAAAGACAAAGCTTTTGTTTTTAAAACTTTTATTTATTTACAGAAACTAGGAGTGTCCATAAAGTAGATGAACATAATTTTCTAAATTTAAATTACATTTAATTTCATAAATACAGAAGTTTCAAGAGCAGAATATTCTTCAGGGAACCCAGTTTTAACCAGTTAATTATACGTGACTTCTCCCCGTTTGTGATTTATGGAGTCAGGATTAAGTATAATGCATGTATATATATACACACACACAACACACACACACACACACATATGTATATATTTTACATACAATTTCTAGCTAATAAAATATTTTAAAGCTTGGCTTAACTGGAAAAAAAAATATTTTCTTTAATTTATTGACTTTTTCAAGTCTAGAATCTTTTTTAAAATTAGGCTATCTCATACAGTATGCAAGTATAAGACCATAGGAACCCTGGTTCTTTAAAGAAAAAGTTGTTTAGGGAGTGAATTTAAATAAGACATATCTTTTTTTTTTTTGTTTTAGCTTATTTTAATACTTGGTATGTCATAATTTAAATCATATTGAAGATAGTTTGGGATTATGATGAGGCCCCCTAGTGGACCCTGGACCCCTGGTTGTGAACCTCTGCTTTACAGCACTTAATTGCTGTTAATAAAAAGATTAAATCTACTCATTTATGAGATTCTTTTTAGTTATAGATTTATGATGCATAACCGCAACATGACCCTCTTACCAGAGTAAATTAAGCAGAGAAAGGGAAAGTACTGAAATACAGCTGGCATATGTGTGGGTCTTCTAATCCTTTTTTTCTTCATCTTTTTAAAGAGCATGAGTTTTGAAATGTTCAGAATTAAATTAATGCGGAGCTCCATACAAATGTGCAAGCATGCATTTCATTAGCCTCGTATCACTTTAATTGCAAGTCATTGAAAGCGACCGTACCTCTGATTGGCTACAGTTCTGACCGGATGATTTAAGGGTCCGGTGACTGAGGCAGCCATGCATGAGCACTTGGCGCTGTAAGGGTCAGGTGCTAATGACAGGGGGGATTAAATGGCATTAGACATGCAGCACAGCGTACAGTGCTACAGCGATCAGACCCGGCTGAGGGTTAAGATTTCTCTCTTTGATCCTCTCCACTGAACACCTGCCATTTGTTAGCAGCCCGGCTCTTGATTAAGAGTGATGTGTTTCGGGTGTGCGACTGTTTCACCCATCAGGGTAGCAATCTATTCTGAGGCCGTGTGTAGACTCAGGCCCCCACCTGCCTCCTCAAGGCCTTTGGGGCTTTCTCTTGAAACTGCTCTTTGTGTGAATCATTACAAATGAAATGCCATGTAACACCACACATGAGAAACAGTGGGGGAGACGAAGAGAGTGAGAGACAAAGATAGGAATAAAATGACAGAGACTTTGGGGAAGAACAGTGGGCTGGATAGGTGTAATGGAGAGGCAGCTGCTGCCATCCTCAGTACTGGTTAACAAGAAACTGCAGTTTGCTTGAATTATAGGTGACTTGTCTAAAACAAGTGCTCTTTTATGTGTTTAGTGCAATAGACAATTTGGCCTGGATATTGTGTGCTGTGTATTTAATGACAGTGTACTAATGTGTACAGTGTATTACTCTTCATTGACATACAGTAAAGACAAAAAGCCTATAAATAAAATAAAATGTTATCCTACTTGAACTGTGTATTAAAACAATAATAGCTTAAAGGAATAATTCACCCAAAAATTTATATTTTGTCCTACTGACCTGTGAGTCGTACCAAACCTGTATGCTGTTATTTTTTTGTGAAACACATATATATGTTTGAATAATCTTTTCATAGCTCTTATAGTGGTGTCTTTCAAGCCCCCCAAAAGGACAGGCAAACATAAATATACAACAACAACCCAATCAGTAGAGATAATAATAGGCTAATAATGAATAATAAACAGAACAATTCCAAGAGGGTCCTCGCACCATT
The DNA here is from genome assembly GCA_018155175.1 of Sinocyclocheilus anophthalmus. NCBI lineage: Eukaryota > Metazoa > Chordata > Actinopteri > Cypriniformes > Cyprinidae > Sinocyclocheilus > Sinocyclocheilus anophthalmus. The sequence goes on along the minus strand of JADLZN010011160.1, from coordinate 60,095 downwards.
GGTGCTCAGGCCCTATAAGGAATGAATGAATAACCATATTCCACTTCTGAAGTCATTCAGCAAGGAACATACTTTAGTGCAAGGAAAAGACTGAAATCTGTTTGCATCTAGATTTAAAATGGCTGAGTTCTTGACACAAACACGGCTTCGATTTGAGCTTAATGACTTACAGTAAACTTCTGTTTCTCATACAAAACTATTATGTGACTACACAGAAAACATGAAATATCATGCATAAGTCGTAATGTTTATTGTGCTTTCTGGTGTTTTTTGTCCTTTTTGGAACTTAACAGCCATGGTCACTGAGTTGTACTGTAAACAATTCTTCAAAAAATTATCCATTAAAAAAACATCATACAGGTGGAATGGAATGACATGAGGGTGAGCAAAACCTGGAATGTACTACAGGTCTTTTAAAATCGGAACAGATTTTAGAACACTACGCATCATACACTTCCTGATTTTGAAACTGGTTATGGAGAAAAACTGGGCATCATACTCTAAACAAATGAAGATTACACACTACCTGACATTCAAATAGTCCCCAAACACAATCAACTTGTACAGAAATGTGTGCCTCATTGAAAATAATGTGTTCTAAAAATCAGATTTTCTGTGAAATCTTATCAACTCTGACTGCCCAGTATCTGCAGACTAGCTCTGACTTGCGGCAACTAGTGTTGACTCATCTAGACTGCAAATCCAAGCAAAAAATCTGGGCAAATGTCAGAAAAAAACAATGTATTTCAGCCTTAAATAATGTCATAATTTTCACTTTGGGGTAAACTATCACTTTAAACAAAGGCAGAATATAAAATTCAAGGAATACATTTCTCAATATAAGGCACACATCACAGCTGCACTACTATGCTGAACAAACAGTCTCTGGGGCTGAGAAATAGGGAGACAGCAAAAGAAAGAGAAATGGATGGAAAATGACAAAAAGATGCAGGTCTGACATCCAAACATATTCATGCCCCGGGGCTGGAGAGCCATCACAGCCATCAGAGGTGTGCTACTGCCAGACAAATCAAATGCATTTTAACAGCATCCTCATCCATGATCCGCCACTGAGATGTCCCTGACTTCTTAATAACTTTCTAGAGGGCTAGTTCTGGTCACCACAGCAATTACCTTTATGTCAAGCCGTAAAAGATATGTCCACCCCAGGGACTGGCAGACAGCTTGCTCCATAATGCTCATTACAGATGAACGTCTAGACTGATTCTTTTCTCACTTTGTGGATGTCATATTATGACGCTGTCACTAGGCTAGTTTTAGGTGTAGGTGACTGACACATTGTACAATACATTATCAAATTACAGACATTATACGACAATATAAGAGACTTTTAAGAAACATTAAAAAATTACAGGGACTCTCCATAGGCGTAATGGTTTTTATACTGTACAAACTGTATTTTCTATCCCTTAACCCTACCCCTCGCACAAAACTTTCGTAAGCCATTATCTTTACAGGACACAGGAAGTGTCCTCATAAACCATGTTCATGTTGTAATGTTGTAATACTATGTTATACACAATTGTGTCTTCATAAACCAGATAAACTTGTATACACACACACACACACGTGTACCATATGTATATTTTTATATTATAGATTGGTTAAACTATATGGATACAAACTTGATTGTAAGATCTATTGCTGTGGACTGTAGGGGGACTATTTGGAGGCTGATATTTAATCTGATATTTCATATGTGATTATTTGCACTATATTTTTTAATGAATCTGATTTTTTATCAAATAACAATGATATATATATAGGGCTGCACGATAAATCGAAATGGAAAGCTGCGATTGTCATGCGTATCTTTCAGTAGGTGTGTTTCCATTACCATTCAAATTGCACGAATTGAAATTGCGAATTGAAAATACGCCTAATGGAAACACCGTCATTTCGCAATACTTTTTTATTTTTTGTTTTGCGCAAATCTGTAATGGAAAACACGCCTAGTCAAGCACGGTTCTGTGATCAGCAGTAAATCTCCATCCAAAGGCCAGAGGGCGCTCTCGCGCTGAAACTCCAAATACGCCTTGCAGAAAAAACCCAGAAAATGCCTATAGCGGTAGCTGAATAAACAGAATAACAGAAACAACTGCTTTCATTGATTCAACGTGAATAATAAACACACGACTACGGCAATATGCAGTTTATCTGAGTTCTTATTATTATAAATTTCATTAAAATAAAGTATATTTATAAAGCAATGCCTTTATCACTGCTTAAATTACTATGAAATATGTTGCGTCCTTATCTGGGTAAGAAGCCCCACACATCACAGAAGGATTTATTTCAAACACTCGACTGACGTTATGAAGTGCGTTCGGCGTAAAAATATGTTATTAAATGTGATATTTTCACAAGCTTTCAGATGGAGCAGCATTTACTAAACAGACCCGTAGTTCACTGAGAAGATATGCAAACAGCTTTCATAATTGCAGAACGATTTATTAACCGCGCAATAAAATCGTATGCGCTTTTTTTTTGCTGTACAGTGAATACGGCCTAGTGTAGAGTAAATTGCGTGCTCCATCTGAAAGCACGTGATGTGAGTTCCTGATGATTACAGAACGGGCATTCCTCGCAAAAATGGCATGGTAATCGCCCTTAGATAATTCATCACAGCCCTAATATTATATAGATATATATCTTATAGATATTATATATATATATATCTTTATAAAAACCATACCATAAAAAAACGTCACAATATTTACTAACTGAAAAGGGGTCTTAGATATATGTTAATATATATACAGTGGGTACGGAAAATAATCAGACCCCCTTAAATTTTTCACTCTTAACAATATTGCAGCCATTTGCTAAAATCATTTAATTTTTTTTTCCTCATTAATGTAACACAGCACCCCATATTGACAGAAATCACAGAATTGTTGACATTTTTGCAGCATTATTAAAAAAGAAAAACTGAAATAACTGAAATTATCAATGGCCTAAAGTATCAGACCCTTGCTGTGACCTCATATATTTAAATAGGGCTGTACATTTCTTCTGATCATCCTTTGAGATGTTCTACAACTTAATTTGAGTCAAGCTGTGTGTGTTACTGACTGGACTGATTGGAAGCCACCACCCCTTGTATATATAAGACCTTCAGCTCACAGTGGCATGTCAGAGCAAAATGAGATTTATGAGGGTCAAAGGAAGCCTGAAGAGCCTCAGAGGACAGAATGTGGCCAAGGCACAGGTCTGGCCAGAGTTACAAACAAATTTCTGCGCAATAAGGTTCAGAAGCGGCACAGTGGCCTCCATATCCTTAAATGGAAGACGTTTGGGACAACCAGAACCCTTCCTAGAGCTGACCGTTCGGCCAAAACTGAGCTATCGGGGGAGAAGAGCCCTGGTGAGAGAGGGAAAGAAGAACCCAAAGATCACTGTTGAGCTCCAGAGATGCAGTCAGGAGAAAGTTGTAGAAAGTCAACCATAACTGCAGCCCTCCACCAGTCGGGGCTTTTTGGCAGAGAAAAGAGTGGCCCGACGGGAAAGCATCTCCTCAGTGCAAGACACATGAAAGTCCGAATGGAGGACTCCAAGATGGTGAGAATTAAGATTCTCTGGTATGATGAGACCAAGATAGAACTTTTTGGCCTTAATTCAAAGCGGTATGTGTGGAGAAAACCAGGACTGTCCACCGGCAATACAATCCCAACAGTGAAGCATGGTGGTGGCAGATCATGCTGTGGGGGTGTTTTTCAGCTGAGGGGACAGGCCGAATGGTTGCAATCGAGGGGGAAGATGAATGCGGCCAAGTACAGGGAAAACCTGGACGAAAACCTTCTCCAGAGTGTTCAGGACCTGACTGGGCCGAAGGTTTACCTTCCAACCAGACAATGACCCTAAGCACACAGCTAAAAAAAACGAAGGAGTGGCTTCACAACAACAACTCTGTGACTGTTCTTGAAAAGCCCAGCCAGAGCCCTGACTTAAACCAAATTAAGCATCTCTGGAGAGACCTAAAAATGACTGTCCACCAACGGTTACCATCCAACCTGACAGAACTGGAAGAGGATCTGCAAGGAGGAAAATGGCAGCGGATCCCCAAATAGGTGTGAAAAACGTGTGATCTTTCCCAAAAAAAATCATGGCTGTATTAGATCAAAAGGGTGCTTTACTAAATACTGAGCAAAGGGTCTGAAAACTTAGGACCATGTGATATTTCAGTTTTCTTTTTTAATAAATCTGCAAAAAAAAATTCTGTGTTTTTCTGTCAATATGGAGTGCTGTGTGTGTACATTAATGAGGAAAAAAAAAGAACTTAAATGATTTTAGCAAATGGCCGCAATATAACAAAGACCTAGGAAAAAAAAAATTTAAGGGGGTCTGAATACTTTCGTACCCACTGTATATATATTATACAGAGAGAGAGAGACCCCTTGTCAGTTAGTAAACATTGTGACGTTTTTCTGTGGGTGGAGCTTAGGTGGAGGCAGAAAGTTTCCCCTGACCGCTTCACTAACGCTAGCTAGCAGGTTTTGTTTGCTTGTTTTTTAACAATGACAGGAGAAAATTCTATTTTATCTTAATATGTAATGTCTCACTGTCCTGGATCCTGTCTCACTCACTGTCTGGGATTGTGATTATTATTTGAAAATGTTAACTTAACAGAAGGAACCAGATTGGCCGACTCGTACACACTCACTCAATGGATGGACAATCTGACAGCAGTGGCCTGACACACCTACCAGAGCATGTATAGTAAATGAAACTGAGGCCATATAAATCTTTAGATGCCTATAACAGTGGCAACTGTAAGCAAATGCAACAACTTGAAGACACACCTGACACATAACATGAGCCTTCACTGCTCCCTCTCTCTACAATTGCACTTATGGCAATTGTAGAAAGCGAGACGACAAACGGTTTCCTTTGTTTATCCGCTGGCCGTTAGTTAACTTGTTCCCCAATTTCTGAGTAGGTGGGCATGCATGAGAGATCTTTAGACTTATAACCAAACCATAATCCATACCAACAAAAAGACAATAGTTTATTTAACCTGAACTGATACGAAGTGCGCGCTGCAAATGCGAACATTTTTGATGATCGTTTCTGTCCAGACTGCTCGTTTTATCGCGTTTAACCACAACTGTCATCTTTTTTTTGTCTGGCAGTGGCAGCAGATAAGCGATAAAATTTCTAAAATGGAGCTTGTACTCCATCGATTCTGACACTCAACAACACAAGAAGATGACATTTTACGCTCCTTAAGTAGCCAAATTATGCGATGGTCGGGTACTATTGTGACGGATGTGCTGGTTTGTAGTTGGCAACCTCCAGTTATCCCTGTGTTTTGCCTCCAGTATGCTGTGAGGTAATTATGATGTCGGCACTAAAAGGGTCTATATATATATATATATATACAGGGGGTACGGAAAGTATTCAGACCCCCTAAAAATTTTCACTCTTAACAATATTGCACCCATTTGCTAAAATCTTTCAAGTTAATTTTTTTCCTCATTAATGTAAACACAACACCCCATATTGACAGAAAAACACAGAATTGTTGACATTTTTGCAGATTTATTAAAAACGAAAAACTTAAATATCACATGGTCCTAAATATTAAGACCCTTTGCTGTGACACTCATATATATTTAACTCAGGTGCTGTCCATTTTTTCTGATCATCCTTGAAATGGTTCTACACCTTAATTTGAGTCCAAATGTGTTTGATTATACTGATTGGACTTGATTAGGAAAGCCACACACCTGTCTATATAAGACCTTGCAGCTCACAGTGCATGTCAGAGCAAATGAGAATCATGAGGTCAAAGGAACTGCCTGAAGAGCTCAGAGACAGAATTGTGGCAAGGCACAGATCTGGCCAAGGTTACAAAAAAATTTCTGCTGCACTTAAGGTTCCTAAGAGCACAGTGGCCTCCATAATCCTTAAATGGAAGACGTTTGGGACGACCAGAACCCTTCCTAGAGCTGGCCGTCCGGCCAAACTGAGCTATCGGGGGAGAAGAGCCTGGGTGAGAGAGGTAAAGAAGAACCCAAAATCACTGTGGCTGAGCTCCAGAGATGCCGTCGGGAGATGGGAGAAAGTTGTAGAAAGTCAACCATCACTGCAGCCCTCCACCAGTCGGGGCTTTATGGCAGAGTGGCCCGACGGAAGCCTCTCCTCAGTGCAAGGCTAAAAAACACCTGAAGGACTCCAAGATGGTGAGAAATAAGATTCTCTGGTCTGATGAGACCAAGACTTTTTGGCCTTAATTCTAAGCGGTATGTGTGGAGAAAACCAGGCACTGCTCATCACCTGTCCAATACAGTCCCAACAGTGAAGCATGGTGGCATCATGGTGCGGGGGTGTTTTTCAGCTGCAGGGACAGGACGACTGGTTGCAATCGAGGGAAAGATGAATGCGGCCAAGTACAGGGATATCCTGGACGAAAACCTTCTCCAGAGTGCTCAGGACCTCAGACTGGGCCGAAGGTTTACCTTCCAACAAGACAATGACCCTAAGCACACAGCTAAAATAACGAAGGAGTGGCTTCACAACAACTCTGTGACTGTTCTTGAATGGCCCAGCCAGAACCCTGACTTAAACCCAATTGAGCATCTCTGGAGAGACCTAAAATGGCTGTCCACCATCGTTTACCATCCAACCGGACAGAACTGGAGAGGATCTGCAAGGAGGAATGGCAGAGGATCCCCAAATCCAGGTGTGAAAAACTTGTTGCATCTTTCCCAAAAAGACTCATGGCTGTATTAGATCAAAAGGGTGCTTCTAAAAAATACTGAGCAAAGGGTCTGAATACTTGAGGACCAGTGATATTTCAGTTTTTGCTTCTTAATCAATCTGCAAAAATGTTCAACCAATCGTGTTGTTCTGTCCAATATGGTGCTTGTGTGTGTACAGCAGAAGGAGGAAAAAAAAAGAACCTAAACTGATGTAGCAAACGGGCTGAATCTACAAAGAGTGAAAATAAGGGGTCTGAATACTTTCCGTACCATGTATATATTATATATATAATAATTATATAGATATTATATATATATATATTCACAACACTCAAACAAAAAAGTTTTTTAGGTTTAAAATTACTATTGCATACATTTAAAAATAACAACAAAATGTATATATTACTAGATCATAATTAATGTAATGAACTGTGGTTATTCTGTTAGGACACTTGTGTGAACTTTAGAGGAAGTACTGTATACAACTGCTGTTTGTGAAAGCAGAAAATTAAAGGTAAATATCTGTTTATTACTCTGACTCTAGCCTGCAGGACAGAAGTTTAGTTAAAGTCTTAATTAAAGTCCTTAGATTTCCCCCTCAGCAAACCTTGTATGCCTTACCTACCAAAGTCACAGCTTCAGTCCTTACCTTGAGTTAGACATCAAACATATTACATTATATTATGTGTAGAATTACTGCCACCCTACGTGTAGGAGAGAGAGAGAGAACATGAGTGAGGTAGAGAGGGAAAGGATTGGGACCGATTGTCAGCACAACCTTTTAAGTTTTCCTCTCAAGGCAGTAAAGCGTTTTATTTTGCCTGTGATCCTGCTACTTGTCACAGCAATTTCCCCAGTTGTTCATCATCCTTTAACTGCTTCCACATTAGCATTATCATCTCCTTCCTGCTTCACCTGAAGGTGTCTCTCACCACAATTTCTCTAAATGTGAATGGTATTCATCTTCCCTTGTCAAGTCATCGAGTCCTGCAAAATGAAAAATGGAGCGAATCACATCCAAGAGCGAGAACAGATATGAGTGCTCTAGTTTACCAAACATCGTACAAGACCAGGGGGACTCAAAAGTGAATAAATGTTTCATCAAATACAAAAATCTCTTTTTTCTCATTTCCATTGAGGGTTATCTTCAATCTTTGTTCAGTCGACTTTCCGAAGATGCTGGAAAGTTTCAACTGCAGCCCAGAAATTCATCATGGAAATTTACACTGCATTCTTTCACTCTCTGTTTTTACGTGGAGGTGTTGTCTTAATTAAGTTTTGTGAAGAATGATATGTGGACTCCCCAATCCATGGGAAACAGATTGATTTCATATTATACAGGGAACTTTCAAATTACTGGGCTATTACTGGCTGTTTGCGTCATTTATAATGAATGAACATGATGTTCTCAAGCTGTTGCGTTATTTGACAACAACATTTTACACCCATTTTAAAGTTTACACAGATAAACAGAAATGTTATTTTGTTTACATATGATTTTTAACCATATTTGATAATGCACAGCCTCTGAAATACTGATATGCTCTGGACCATTTTAGATGGAAATATCTTCATGAATGTAGTCCTTTCCTGACTGAGTTCTCATATGCTGCTGTTAAGCTTACAGCAAAATTAGTAATTATAGAGAAAATACAGGGTTGCTCGTCTGTGCGATTTCAAACAGCCCTACTTTCACATCTGCTTCAGCAAATGATCCTCTCGGCCGTGCCTCAGGATGGCAGCCTGCGCTAATTACCAACAAAACTAGTTTGGCTTATTTCTACAAATTATTAAGACTTTATCTTAAGTGGACCAGAACTCAATCCTGGAGCAAAAATGTTATTTGGCACATAGGATCAGCACTGCAGTGTACTGCAGAAATAATTTAATGTTTACCCTTTGCAGATCATTTGGATGTTTTTTAAACACTAAAGGTGCAAATTATATTACCGTCATCACATAGAACTATTCATTATTTGTTAGTTTTTGTTTAAAAATTCAAAGATTTTTAAGATTAACATCATTCCTCTTTATACTGCAACCTAAATTATAGCTATGATTTGAGCAAAGATAACAGCTGTCCTAATATTCATACCAACAGTATTGCTGTGATAATGCTTTTATAAAAAACACTTGGAAGAGAAAATCATGAAGGTAATATTGAGTAACTTGCATTTTAGACACAATATTGACAGCTGTGACCCAGCTGTGGGTCTATTTGACCTCCACCAGAGAGAATAACTGTGGAAGCAAAGTCAACTGCTGCGTCTCTGAGCAACACACAGTGGTGTTCTGGTCCTGAATGAATCAGTGTTTTTGAAGGAGTCGTGAATGATTCAGTGACTCACTCACATAGACAGCCACTGGATTCATTACTGAACGAATCAGTGTTTTAAACAAATCTTTTGAAAGTTGTTTCTTTACATTCATGTTCGCCGTATTCTCCAGTGCATTGACTGACACTGTCTTCTCAAAGTAGTCAATCAGTGCAATAATATAAGTGCTGTAATTCGTCAAACATTCCACCCCCTCCTCCCCCTCATTGGTGATGCTGTAATCCAAGCATGATAGTAGTAGACGTAATAGAGGATTGGGTTGACAATGTAAATTTTGTTTTTGTAATTGTATTAATTATCACGAGCTATAATAAAAACAAGTAGGCCTAAAACTAACAGATGGTTCTAACATATTTTATTAGGCTATAAATATTTGACTATATTACAGTTCCCCCTTAAAGCTCTTGTCTTTTTCTCCTTTTCCATCTCTCCAAACCTATTCTGCTCACGGGTGATTAGAGATGAGTGGATAGCACACACCTCCTGCTTTGTTACAGTTTGCTGATTTTTGTAAAATAACTTCTGTTTTTGCTTTTCAAATAAAAGGGTGGTTTCAGTTTAATATGTTGCAGGCTCATTTATTGGTAATAAATAATTGATAAATAATATTAATGATAATAAATAATCAAACAATATTGGGCTGGTTTTTGAAGCTGCGGTTGCAACAGTGGTCTGGAACACACAAACAGACTAACAAGTGCAAGCGTAAAGTGCCTGTAGAAAAAAATCCTATTCATTTTCTCAGCAGGGGAATTGATTTTGAATGATAACTTATACATCTTTGAAGACAGACCTACTGTGAGCTACAAGGTTGTTGATTGATGACACATGCCTTTTGTTGAAGCCATCAGTCTTTATTATTTAATTTTGTTTAACAGTGGAATTCTATAAAGAAATGTCCACCAGAGAATCGTGTCAAGTAAATAATGGCAAAAGAACTGTTTAGTGATCACCCACTCCCATCAAACACTGCGAATGATGTACAGTAGAGTCTGTTTCCCTATGCTATCAACATACTTAAAGGGATAGTTCACCCAAAACTGAAAAATTCCCCATGATTTACTCACCCGTGAGGTCAAACCATAAGACCTTGCGTTAATCTTCGTACAAAAAAAATACGATATTTCGGTAATGTTAAGAAACTTTTTCGTAATGTCATGAAACTACAAGAATACTTTTTGTGTGCAAAGAAAACAAAAATAACTACTATATTCAACAATTTCTTCTCTTCCGAGTCAGTCTTCGCTGCGTGATCAGGAGAGTACCACGGCGCATGCATGTGGTGTTGTTGACGCAGGAGCCGGCGTTCTGACTTAGAACCCGGATGAGCTGCACCTTGTTTACAAGTGGAAGAAGACTGACACGGAAGATAAGAAATTGGTGAATAAAGTCATTATTTTAGTTTTCTTTGCACACAAAAAGTATTCGCGTAGCTTCATAACATTATGGTTGAATGACTGATGTCACATGGACTATTTTAACGATGTCCTTACTATATTTCTGGGCCTTGAATGTGTCAGTTGCGTTGTTGTCTATGCAGGGTCAGAAAGCTCTCGGATTTCATCAAAAATATTTTAATTCGTGTTCCGAAAATGAACGAAGGTCTTACAGGTTTGGAACAACATGAGGGTGAGTAATTAATTACAGAATTTATTACAATATTTATATTCCTAATATGCATATTTTCCAGTAAACATTCACCTCATAGCTGGAGGTTAGGTAACGGGGGGGGATTAAAACCTTATAACAATGATTTTTTTTAAAAACCTCTATGTGAAAAATATATGGACAAAATAATTCTGGAACCAAGGCCAAGGAAAGTGGGCATGCACTATTGCACTTTACGGTTGTATAATAAAGATCATAATTTTAGATAAGATTAGATTAAGTAGGTTATAGATGTTATATATGTTGAATATACTGTAGTATTATGGATTCTCATGTTTGTGATTTTCAGTGTTGTTGGAAGGTCACATGCAGAAGAGTCCATATTCCAGAGGTGGGTCTTGTGGACTGGGGGGAGTTTGAAAACGAGGAGCACCCCTCCCCCAAAAGCGGCAGCCCCCGCATTCTCAATCCCCTTCGCCTTTTCGCCCGGGGATCCCCTGGGTTCAAGAGCATCAGGAGGGAGATTACATATTTGGAAAACATTGAGGACTCTTGGGACTGGTTATCTAACCAGACGGATGTCAGAGAGGTGCAGAGCAGGACTAAACGCAGACCAATCGTGAAAACGGGCAAGTTTAAAAAAATGTTCGGCTGGGGTGACTTCAACTCCAACATCAAAACTGTGAAACTAAATCTCCTCATTACAGGCAAGATAGTGGACCACGGCAACGGCACGTTCAGTGTTTATTTCCGCCACAACTCCACGGGCCTGGGGAACGTCTCCGTAAGCCTGGTGCCGCCTTCCAAGGTGGTGGAGTTTGAGATCGCCCAGCAGTCCACCCTGGAGACGAAAGACTCGAAATCTTTCAACTGTCGTATCGAGTACCAGAAAACAGACCGCAGCAAAAAAACTTCACACTGCAGCTATGACCCGTCCAACACGTGTTACCAAGAATCCACGCAGAGCCATGTGTCCTGGCTCTGCTCGAAACCCTTCAAAGTCATATGCATCTACATTGCCTTCTACAGCACTGACTATAAACTGGTGCAGAAAATCTGCCCAGATTACAACTATCACAGTGAAACGCCATACGCATCCATGGGTTAAGATCCAGTCCATCCTAGACAGTGAGAACGGTCAACCTCATTTTCAGCATGTTTCATTTGATTTAGAAGCAATTAAAATAAATCCAGATGTTTCACATTAGGCTACACTATTGGCTTTTGGCTTAAAACGTCCCACATCCATCCAACGGTTTGAGTTCCATTGGGAATTTTTTTTTCCGAAAACACATCTTTCGCTACTTCTCATGTTAATAAATCACAGACCTACTGAGGATAAATTGCATATGAAACACCTTTTTATTGTGAGGTTTATGTGTGTGTTTGTTTTATTGAGCAATGTGGCCTCTTGTTCAGCACTAAATTGTGTGAAGCATTTGTGCAGTTGTCCAGATAAGTGCGAACAGGTTAAATCATTCAGCAAAAACATTACATACAAATTACTCTTATTTATTTAGTATTTCACAAAAGATCTATGTGTGAATTGAGTTTTGTGTATAATTTCAAAGAGTAATTTGCAATGTCTCACGAGAGCATAATTCATTGGACAGGTGGATTTAGTGAATCTGGCAGCCGGTTAACAACCCTTTGTCATGGTCTCACCACAGAGATCCACATTTCCAGGCTCTAATTAACATTAATTATAGTGGGAAATTTCACTTACAAACCATGACAGAGGGGCCCGGAGCCAAAAACTGAAATTTAGCATGTCAGTCATGTAGCAAACATCTATTCATGCCAGTGACTTTGTACTGGAATCAAACTCTTTCATGTCCTCTGTTCCTGGAAAAGTGAAAATGTGTAAGGAGTAAATTTATGCAAACGTACACGAGGGTAATTTAATACAATATGCGAGTCTACCTTGTATTTAGTCTTTCATAATTTAAAACAGTATATGGAGAACATTTGAAATAATAATTTTTGTTTGCACATTATAGTCTAAATGTCAGTGTGTCACAATGAACCAGTTGAAATGCCATAGTCTGATAATCAGAACTGGAATTCTCAGGTTCCATATGTGTGTGTGTGTGAGTGTGCCAAACAGATTATGACCGTTTATTTCATTTTTTCCATATCAAGGGCGACTGATCTGGATCGCAGTTCTGCTCGAAGTGAAGAATCAGATTGATAATTAATTGTACTGATACTCTAATTGTCTTGCCACACAAACATTAGCATCAAGAACATGTCGATACAAAGATAGCTGTTTATAATTGTATTTAGTTTATAATCTCATGTGCAATTTTGTGAATAGTGTATAAATGTGACTATAAAACCGTGTGTATTTTGCCTTCTAAGGATGAATTTGTTTCTTTAATCTATCAATCCAGCATAAACAATTGTATTACTTTTGGTGTTTGACAGTTATATCAAGTAGATATAGAGCGGAGTCATCTAGCTTGTCAAGGCTTTATTTTCAGCAAATTGAATGCTTTATGTTTGTCTTCAATATCTGTAAAGTACAAAAGAAAAGAAAAAATCCCTCAAAGAAAATACCTGAGAGCTTCCAGCTTTCTTTTAACCCTCTATGGTACACATTTGCACTGATTTGCTATGAAACAATTTTCACTCAGAAATGACTAGTACATTTCACAAAGAAATTGCAAGCAACACATTAAATTAAATAATTTGTAAGTAAAAAGACAGAAATAGTCTTGTAAAAATCTTTTTTTTATAGTGTGAATAATTTCTACACCCGTACTGCGTCTTGCTAGAAGCATATGGGAAAAAGCCTTTTTTCTCCCGAACTGAAGCCTTTTTTCATTCACGCATTGAAACTGCACGGCCATTGGTTCGTGCAGTGTATTAAAAATGAACCAATGGCTAGGCAGCGGAGCTGCATGAGCCTATGGCGATGAAGCCCGCCAAAGACTGCTAAAGCCCACCAGAATGGGTGGGGCATCTGGCTATATAAGCGGGCGTTCGCCACAGGATTCTCAGATTTCTTCTCTTTCAGCGATGACTCTACATCTCTACTCTGATCCGAAGCCGCTCGCCATTGACACGCCTTCGCAGCTGGAATCGGGACCTCTCAGCACGGCTGACCTGCTTCTCTGCCGCATCAGCGACACAGCAGTTCCGGTCCATTTCCCCTGCTGCCATCCGGCGATACTAAAAGAGCTACTAAAAGAGCTTGGCGTTGTTGCAAATGCCACGCCATTACTGCGGTTTGTGCGGGTCTCCCCAGCACGCCGATGATGGCCACACGGAGTTCGTTTCATGGTGGGAAATCCCATGCGGAAGCTGCACTCACGGGAGCTATTTGCTCTCATTGCGAGAGTTTTAGTCTCGCCTCTCTCCGCTCACGGATCGCTTTCTTTCCAAAGAGCGACTCCGCTCCCGCGCCCTCCCGTTTTGTTCCTCCCAGGGACCTGTGAGGAAAAACAGCGGGGCAAAGGGGTCGAGCGATCGGCCAAGAGTGAGCTCACGCTGGCCCAGATCCCGCGTGCCTCGCTCTTGCTGCAGAGAGAGTGTTCACCTGTCCTTTTCTCCCGGTCTGATCAGCGTCCCTCTGCTGGTGTGAGTGACCTGATCTCATTCGGGGGAAGTGGGGACGAGCTGCTCTATGACAGCATGTCATTAGCAGCGTCGGATGTAGAGGAGCTGTTGGGCTCGGTGAATGATCCCACTCCCTCGCCATCGTCCGCGCCCAGAGCCACTAAAGACGGGATGGATGCCGAGATTCTCCGTATCCTCTCCAAAGCGGTTGAAGATCTGGGTTTAGAGTGGTCTCCGCCAGAGGAACCCTCTCGCAGCCATCTGGATGAGTGGTTCCTTCCGGGGCGCCGTCAGGCCCCTCGCCAGCATCCCTCTCCATTTTTCCCGGAGGTCCACGACAAGCTCACCAGATCGTGGCGCGCTCCCTACTGAAGCTATGCGACATTTCCTGCCTAAGTACTCCAGCTCCACTGCTGCCTCTGCTCGCCCTAAGTCTGCCAGCACCTGCCGCCCGTGCCGTTCAGCCCGCTAAGGCACAGCAGACGTGGGGACTCTCTCGCTCGGCCAAATGCTACCCCCTTCCTAAGCGCCAGGGACCCCGATCCAAGATTGCGTTGGACCCAGCGCCTCAGGCGTTATCCTGATATGTGAGACAGGAAGAGGACGGGGTCAGATCTCGCTACGGCCGGACCGCCCCTCAAGAAGCCTCTCTTAGACCTCTTGACACCCGGTTCAACTCCGGGTACAGAGGGAAATGTGTTTTGTGCAAACAACGGGTCCGTATATGCACCCAAGCATTCAGCCGCTGTGATAGCGGGACAAATAAAACACAAACATTTTCAAAAAGAGAGTAAACTTCCTCTTCCATTACTCACAAGTGTTCTGCCCCAGTGCGGCCAGTCACTCGAGTTAATTCAACCCCTCGCCACGCGGGCCGAGGCCTGGCAGGCCATACCCGGAGTGTCGAGATGGGTTATGGGGATAATAAAACGAGGATATTCACTCCAATTCGCTCGAAGACCCCCGCGCTTCAGCGACGTGGTCCCCACCTCAGTGCAAAGAAAGGATGCTCATGTCCTGCACTCAGAGGTGATGAATCTGAATCACGCCCTCATGAAAAGGTCATTCACGATGATTACACTGAAACAGATCCTCTCGCAAATTCACTCAGGGGACTGGTTCTTTTCTCTGGACCTGAAGGATGCATACTTTCACATCCAGATAACCCCCCGTCACAGGCGATTCTTGAGATTCGCGTTCGAGGGAGTGGCTTATCACTTTTACGACGTGCATGGACGCGGCTCTCTCACCTCTGAGACAGATGGGAATCAGCATTTTGAATTACCTCAATGACTGGCTCACTTTGTCCCAGTCGGATGGCAGATTAAGATCACACAGGGAACCTATCACTCAGACACCTTGGAGGGCCTGGGACTACGGGTCAATTTTGCCAAGAGCACGTTGTTCCCCAGCCAGCGAATATCGTTCCTGGGAACAATTTTCGACTCAGCCCAAATGAGAGCTGTAGTCATGTCGGAATGAGCTCTGGCCATATGGAGGCTGGCGACCTCCTTCAAGATCGGTACAGCTCGCCCGCTCAAAGCGTTTCAAAGGTTGCTGGGCCTCATGGCAGCAGCATCTTCAGTGTTACAGTTGGGTCTGCTGCGTGTGCACCCCCTTCAGCGCTGGTTGAAACGATGGGTTCCATCCCATGCGTGGCGTCAAGGACGCCTGCAGATCAGGGTGAGTCATGCCTGTGTAACAGCCCTGGACCCCTGGAAGAACTCCCACTGGATGGAACAGGGCGTGGCTATGGGGAAGGTTTGCAGAAGGACAGTTGTCATGACGGACGCCTCCAACTCAGGTTAGAAGGGAAAACAAATATCATGCCCAATATTCTCAAAGGACAGGAACGGTGGCCACCATTGGCCCAACCTCATTCTTTATGTTTTTCCCAGATCGCTCTGATCCACAGGTAAATACGCGCGTAGGAACAAACAACACAAGGCTTGGTGGTCCCCGTTTCGGATGAACCAGGTGGCTATTTTTTTTTTTTTTTTTTTTCCTTCTCTTTGTTTTTTTTTTTTTTTTTTTTTTTTTTTTTTTTTTTTTTTTTTTTTATTTTTTTTTCCTTTTTTTTTTTTTTTTTGTTTTTTTTTTCCTTTTTTTTTTTTTTTTTTTTTCTTTCTTTTTTTTTTTTTTTTTTTTGTTTTTTTTTTTTTTTTTTTTTTTTTTTTTTTTTTTTTTTTTTTTTTTTTTTTTTTTTTTTTTTTTTTTTTTTTCTTTTTTTTTTTTTTTTTTTTCCTTTTTTTCTTTTTTTTTTTTTTTTTTTTTTTTTTTTTACTTTTTTTTTTTTTTTTTTTTTTTTTTTTTTTTTTTTTTTTTTTTTCTTTTTCTCTTTTTTTTTTTTTCTTTTTTTTTTTTTTTTTTTTTTTTTTTTTCTTTTCTTTTTCTTTTCCTCCGAGCTAACTCAGCTGTTGATAGCGGCCCCCTGGGCCTGTTCCACTGAGACTCTCAAGCGAACGGGACAATAGGGCACCCTCGGCCCGACCTAGGGGCCCTGCACCTTAAAGGGGTGCAGGAGGCTGGAATCAGCCTCATCCTCTACCGTCCCTTCATGGGATCTGCCCACTGTGCTGAGGGCCCTGAAGGGCCCCGCTTTTGAGCCGCTACAGTCTGCCAACATTAGGTTGCTATCGCTGAAGACTGCTCTGCTTCTAACACTAGCATCAGTAAAGCTAATAGGGGACCTGCAGGTGCTCTCTATTAGCCCTGCCTGGCTGGAATTCGGGCCTAACGACACTAAGTCGTCCTGAAACCAAGGCACGGTTACGTACCTAAGGTGCTCTCCACTCCGTTCAGAGCACAGATAATCACGCTCTCTGCGCTCCTACTTGAAGGACAGAGAGCTATCTCTGTTCTGCCCCATCAGAGCTCTGAGAATCTATATTGAGCGTTCCGCACACTATAGGCGGTCGGAACAACTCTTTGTCAGCTTCGGTAACTGCACCAAAGGGCTTTCGGTTACGAAGCAAAGACTCTCTAGATGGATAGTAGACGCCATCTCGCTAGCGTACTCTTCCTTGGGCCTCCAATGCCCCTTTGTAGTATGGGCTCACTCGACTAGAGGCATCGCCTCGTCTTGGGCATGGTCCAGTGGTGTGTCCATTGCGGATATTTGTGAGGCGGCCGGCTGGGCCTCGCCGTCCACATTCGCAAGGTTTTATAACCTGGAAGTCCCGGCCTTGCAGGCAAGGGTCTTTTACGCTTGAAGTGACATGCGCTGTGTAAACAGATCTGGCAGAGAGCCCTTGGCCGTATCACGCTCAAGCTCTCTGGCATTAGTTCACCTGTTAGCTCTGTGTAAACAGATCTGGCAGAGAGCCCTTGGCCGTATCACGCTCAAGTTCTCTGGCATTAGTTCACCTGTTAGCTCTCGACCCTTGGGTGTCGAAGTTACAGGAGTACTCTGAAATGATTAACCAGGCCAGGTGTGACCTCAAGGAGCTCAGCCCGTCTTAGACTTGGGTTTTTATTCTCTGTGGGCTTGGTGCGTTGGAAGTTGAGACTTTAGTCGTTCCACTACATTAGCACGGCGTGATTGTACTGTGTTCCCATATGAAGTTCTAGAGACGCAGTACGAGGGTAGTAGCGAAAGGGACGTATCGTTACAACGTAACCACGGTCCCTGAGATACGGAACGAAGTACTGTTGTGTAGCCGTGCAGTAGCGGCTGGATCAGTCGTCGATTCTGTCAAAATAACCTGAGACTCTGTGACGAATGCCGTTATATAGCCAGAACCCCGCCAATTTGGCGGGCTTGGAAGGCTGTCGTCGCCATAGGATTGTGCAGCTACGCTGCCTAGCCATTGGTTTGTTTTTAATACGCTGCACGAACCAATGGCCGTGCAGTTTCACTGCGTGAATGAAAAAAGGCTTCAGTTCAGGAGGAAAAAAAGGCTTTTTCCCATATGTGTCTAACAAGACGCAGTACTCGTTCCCGTATCTCAGGGAACCGAGGTTACGTTAGTAACAGAGTACGTTTTTTCTTCAATAAAGCAATTTATAGAGCACTTCGATGAGCCTTCCTGAGGGTGAGAATATCAAATGTCATGTGGCTTAAAAACATTATTGTTTTTTTAAATGTCCTTTTATTTTAAACATTGTTTTATTTTAAACATTGTCATTTTTACAGTGAAGGAACAATGCCATATTGCAAAATTGCACCATAAAGGGTTCATTTATTGCTTTTATTCAGTATGACTATCACAAATTTAACCATGAAGCATATCCAGACAGTATATGTGAGATTTTTAGTGAAACATCTGCATATCCTCTGTTGTTTTTATGACTGCATAAAACACTGATTCTTCAATCAGTAAAATTTAAATCCTGCAAAATCACGTTACCTCTGGATAAAATAACATTACATCTTGTGATATGTTTCATTTCATCAATCTTTAATACATGATCATATTCAATAAAAAGCTTTCTGATGTATAGACCAGTGTTGCATAGTTTATGCATATGAAAACGATGGACTCTTCCTCAAATGTGAACCTTTTGTTTCTTTCAAAATGGATTGTCATGTTTTTGGCTTTCAACATTGACGGCCTCCTACCATCCGATTCACACAGAAGAAAAGAAAAGAACAAAAGACAAATCTGAATTGTCCTATGATGGAAAAAAACAACAACTATATGAATCTGCAATGTCTCATTAACTCAGTGGTGCACTTAAAAATTGTCTTCCAGACAGACAGGAGTGTTATCACAGAGTTCCCTAGGAGCCGCAGAAAAAGGTCTGCATGAAGCGGCATGTTGGCATGAAAAAGATGTGTGTTTGATAGCTCGGATTACGGACTGCATGCTGTTTACTTTAATTAGCCCTGATTTTTCCATCATGGAGGGTGCGAGAGCAATACGTTGCGACTGCTGCAGAGATCACAATGATCGCGGTACCACAACTTACGCTGCAGTTACAGAACCAGGAACAATTGTGCTAATGCTGTATAGTGTTTAGAATTACACTGCAATGTTTGATCAATCACAGAATCACTATTATGTTTAACAAAATGCAATTTGCAGTTCAGCTCGATGGCCGGTTGTTCTTATTGGCCATTGCACCACCTCTTTTTTTACCTTCTTGAAATGCGTTAACCAAACCAAAATGCAAAACATTGGTAATTTTGCAGATGACATTTCACTTCCTGCTAAACGTAATAAACTCCTCAGGATGAGATCATGAAGCATAACACTGCCCTTATTTATATAATAAGCCCTATATAATAATATAATAAACTACTTCGATTAACAGTCGAGATGGTAATTAGTGGGAAAATGCTACGCCAATTGAGGCCACTACTTCATTTATAAAATTATGTGTTAGATATATATATATATTATATAATCTATACATCAAAAATGTGAGGATGGAAGAATTGTATTTTTAATTTAATACTTTTATTTAGCAAGGATGCATTAAATTGACTAGAAGTGACAGTAAAGACAATTGTTACAAAATATTTCTATTCAAAGCTGTATTTCTGAACTTTGTTCAAAATAATCCTGAACAAAAGCAGAAACCTCTGTTTCAAATTTAATAAGGAAATATCTTGAGCATCAAATCAGCATATTAGGATGATTTCTTAAGGATCATGTGACATTGAAGACTGTAAGTCTGCTGAAAAATTCAGCTTTGTCATCAGAGGAATAAATTACATTTCAAATATATTAAAATACAAAACAGTTATTTAAAACAATTTTACTGGCTTATTGTATATTGGTCCAAAAAATTCGTCTTGGGGAGCCCATAACAGAACTCGTTTAAATAACAAAAAAAAAAAAAATTCGTACCGACCCCAAACTTTTGGTGAAAAAGTATTAATAAGAATAAACATAAAACACCACTGAATGCTGAAAAACTTTTTTAATGAGTTAATGCAGGCATTCTCGCAGACAATATTTTTTTAAAAGATGGAACAAAATCCAGACATCTTCACAAAACATGTCCTTTAACAGAACAAGTCAGTATAGCATGACAATGTAGAGTCGTCCAAATCACTGTCAGTTCGACTGTAACACCACAGCTCAAAACAAAACAAAACTCTTGATAGATCGATGACAACCAATCTTTCTGTACTTCCCAATCACACATTCATCAGTCCATCCATATAACATACTCCGTAATGCCACAGTGATGCTCAACATCCAAATATTTCCTGATCACAGAGGACAGTGTGCGCGAAGATGGATTGTCTTGACTAGTTCAATCAGGTTACACAAATGAAATTATGGGCCAGACAACTTCAAACTACTTGTCTGTATATGGCAGACCAATTTAAGGGAAGCAACACTATGGAGTCTCAAAAATGTAGTCGTTTGTAAACTTGTGAATAGATGACACTTTGAATGTTATCACAGCTCAAGGGGCAGGACAGAAACAATAATTCCTTGTTACAAACATCAATACAAATATCTGAAAAGCATATTTTCCCACAATATGGAATAGTACTAGTATTCTCTCCCCCCCCCCTGGCTAAACTGTGTCTTTACATAGAAATCGTGCCATCAATATGGGGCATAGCTATCTTTTCAAAAAGTGTAAAGAAATGACCTTGCACTCATTGTGTTAACATTTATTTAATGTCTAGTCGCACAACTAAACATTAGGAGTATATACTATTTCCCTGTGGATTGAACGCCTGACGCATTCCTAGGAAGCGCCATATAAAACAGCGAGACTTTGGAAACTAGTGCAACAGGGAAGAGGCCTGGTCTCATGGGACAAGGCAGGCACAGAGTAGAACTGAGAGAATTCAAATACTCCACACAAGAGTCATGGCAGATAGTTTAAGGCTGTTTGAAGTGACAGAAAGATTCGCAAAATAAAGCTCAGATGCCGAACCCATCGCTCAGGAAGGGTGTGAACAGCTTTCGCTGCCGTTGAGAAGCCAGCCTGTCCCAGTCACGTGCTGTCAGGTCTGATGACAATGGGATAGAGTCAAAACTCTGCAGTTTTCTGGCTTTTGCCCCAGGACAGGCCCAAGAGAGAAGCAGAAACATCGTCACGACTGTTTTAGGCGCTTCCTGGGCAGACCGAAGTGGGGGCACTGTGCTGACGCGAGTGCACGGAAAGCCTCCGCCACTAAGTGAGGATGAGACTGGATCATTGACTTCCAGCCCGCGGTCTCCATTATGTCCGTGGCGTGACTGTCAGGAGAGGGTGAAGACGTTTCAGTATTAACACAAGACACATTAAAAATCGATAACAGCAATGTGGATTAATTCAGTCTAATGGAGTAAAAAAATAAGGTAAGAGAGGCTCGATTCAATGGTGCATATGGGAGACTCAAGCAACTGTCTATTTATACAAAAGGCCATTTTCCTTCGAATAAGCATGCACTAATGCAGTAGTTATTGCTGTTCTGAAAAATACGATCAGCAGGGTGCCAGGGATCTATAATACTGACTTTGTGATATGTTTATAATGCAGAAATGTTCTCTTCCTTGACGTTTCAGACAGTCAGACTCTATTAATAACTGGTATCAGGAGATATGCGGGCTGTGGGTACCAGCCAAGCAGCTCGGGCTGCCCAGAACCTAAAACAATGAATTCTAATGCATCTAAGAGAGCAGATAAGAGCTTGGTATTAATCTTGTGTCACACATATCAGCTAATTACATACTTGCTATTCCAGTTTTTCCCATCTTTACAGCCCAGCTGTCGGAGGACACTGCACCTATGGATAAGATAGAAGAAAAATACTCTCATTCTCAGGCTGGTAAACAGCCATGGCAGCAGGAATTTATCAAGCAGAGTTTCTTTGGCGGAGCTTGCCTGTTGATAAAATCTATGGCCTGTGCTTTGAGCTGCTCTGCGCTGTGCAAATCGGCCAGGATGAGGGTGTCTGCCACGTTCTCCACCGAGAGGCTGTTGCAAAGGGCTTCCTCACACATGACCTTTAAGCGCTCCAGAGCGTACTGAGAAAACGACACACATGACTTATACAGAACAACACTCAAAGGTTTGTGATGCCATTTAAAGCATTAGCTCACCCAAAAATGACAATTCTCTCATCATTTACTCACCCTCAAATTGTTCCAAACCGGTAGGACTTTCTTTTCTCCATACAACACAAAATAATACATTTGTAATCATTTACCGGTCCATTTTCTGAAGCTTTTAATCTTCAAAAAGGAAAACACCATAAAAGCATTACTGAAATAGTCCATATGACTATATTCTGAGACAAACAGAGCAAAATGTAAGCATTTATTCGCTGAAAATCTAGCTCAAAAATTATTTGTATTTAAAGAAGTATCTTGTTCACAAAGTCTGCATGTATTTGATTAAAAATACAATAAAATCAGCAATATTGTCAAATATTGCAAATAACTGTTTTCTATTTGAATATAATTTAAAAAACCGTGATGTAAAGCTGAATTTTCAGCAGCCTTTACTCCAGTCTTAAGTGTCATATGATCCTTCAGTAATGATTCTAATATGCTGATCTGGAGCTCAAGATACATTTCTTATTAATATCAATGTTGAAAAAAGTTGTGCTGCTGAATATTCTGTGGAAAAAACCGGGCTTTATTCATTTTAGGACTCTTTGAAGAATAGAAAGTTTGCCATTTATTTGAAACAAATCTTTTATAACATTATAAAAGTATTTTTGACCAATTTAATGAATCATTGCAGAATAAAAGTAATAATTGTTCAAACTCCTCAAACCTTTGAATGGTAGTGTATCCCAATATGAAATAAAACACATAAAAATAAAATAAAATAAAAACACCAACAGATGTTTAAAATTAAATTTAACAATGCATTTAACATTATTTCAAGATTTAATAAAACTTCAGACTTACTTTATCAGCTGCGGCTAATAAACTATCAGCCATTTTCTCTAAATTTGGTGCTTTTCCTGTGTATATGAAGCCCATCATTTCTTTGAAAACCTCTGGTTCAACATCGCTGATGTCCACCCGGTTCTGCAAGAAAACAAAGCAGCTTATGAACTCGTACGCTGCACAACGGAAAGCTTATCTAAACCAATACTGAAATACATAAAGAGCATCAAATGCATACCTTTTTACTCTCCTCCATTTCATGTTCAAACATGGCATTAAAGACCGGTGACCTCGCTGTCAAGAAAGCAATAAATTTGTCAGTCACATTATATGAGCATCTCTCGATATGTGTTTACAGTCAAACACAAATGACACAAGCGTCCAGTTTTCATTAGATTATTCCTGACCTGTGAGTCAATCTACACAGCAAAAATAAACAAAGCCAGAAGTCACATTCACGAACCCAGTCGTCCTTTAAGGACATTAGCTGTGGATCACACTGTGGATTTTCAGTGATGAATCTAGATCTGTCATATTGAAGAATTACGACCTCAGAAAGTAAAAAAAAAACACTACCGCCAAGGTCACACAAACTGTCTCCCCACACACAAACACAACCCCCCTGAAGGGTGGGTGCTGAGCTAGCGTCGCTGGGATGAGAGGAGGACATGGAGCTGATGTGGTCAGCAGGGCTGGGGGGTCTGGATTAAACTCACCTGCCAGGATGGATTTGTGGGCTTTGAACTCCTGCCCTCCCACATATAGAGTGCAGTCCGTGAAGCGTGAGCATTCCCACAAGTTACCCAGGTCATCGGACAGCTGGCACTCCGGAACCTTCAACATGTTCATGTTGGACTGTCCGGAGATGTTCACAGAGTCCTGGACAACACTTACCTAATTAACACACATCATACGTCCAATTAAACCACTTGGTCTGGTTACACAATGTGATTTACTGAAAAGCCATCAAACTGTTTTAAAAATTATTATAGCATGTTTTTTAATGCATATATTACGCATGTTACCTTGCAGTTAGGGCTGCAAATCAATATCGCAATATGGCTTAGTTTGATTTAATTAAATAAATATTTGCTTTACCAGTGTCAGAGTGAAGTGTGGCATTTACATGTGTAGTTTATGATAAAGTGTTTTTAGCTTCTGAGAACGGCTTGGTTCATTTAATGTGAATCGAATTCAGAGAGGCTGAGATCATGGGATGCATGTCTGCAAATCAACACATGATGCCAAGCTTCAGTTTGAAAATAGCAGTAGCAGTAACAGTAGCAACCCATCAAAAAAAAAAAAGCTTCATGGTTTACGGTTTGAAAATGAATGAAGTATTCTTATTTTTTTGTGAAATTGAATACAGCAATTTTTCATTAAATTAAAAAAATTGTATTATTCAAATTTTTTGTTTTATGACAATGTTTCTTTTTTGTTTAATATTTTTATTTCATAATAATGATTTTTATTTTATAGTCATTGAATAGGTCAAAAGTAGTGGGAATGTGGCCTATGAAAATTCAAGTGAAAAGAGATTTCTGAAATGGTTACTGAAAGAGGTTTGAGCTGGTTCTTGTAAAAAAGTTAAACCCAAAGTTTTTGCCAACTCTGGTGAAGTCATCAGGTGAAAATTCCTGTATTATTTCATATCGCAATATATTGCAGGAAAACAAAATATCGTGATGCCACTTTTCCCCCCCAATATGATTTAGTCCTATTTGCAGGATTCACTTACTTCTCTGAACTGTGTAAAAATGTGTTATGGCAAATTTGACTACAACCAAATCAAAGCAATGGTGTCATCCACGACAAAACATGACATCAAATGCTAGACAAATGCTAAATAATTGTTTTGAGCAAACTATTGCTTTAATTATGTGACTGCAACAGCAATGGAGACTGCACAGCAAAAATGCTTGAATTTATAAAGTGCTCCAATTTATACGTTCTCTGTATATAATGTTGACAAACATTTAGAGTACTAGCAATCCTGCCCGCTACTAAAATATTCAAGAGTGTTGCACAAAATGGAGGTGTAATGAAAGAGGGGGGAAAAAAAAGCTTTCATGCAAAATGAAAAACAACTGCAGCTTTCAGAAACTCAGCTGATGAAAGCATCCTGCAGTTGTTTAATAGTTTTTCAGGCAATAATAATCTACAAAAACTGTCCAATTAATGAGGGAAAACATATTATCTGCAATTTGCATTTAGTTTCAACTTTGCCTTGTGATATTGCCAATTTCCCTGCAAATATTAAACCCTGCAGCGGATCTCAACAGGCATGTCGGCTATTTTTCAAGCAAGACTCATAATTGCGTTACAGTAAATTCATTTGACAACCCATTTCATTTGCTTCTCTAGGTGACGTCTCTATCCTGCTATGTTCTGAAGAGAAGGGCGAGCGCTGTCAAAAGGCTACTCAGAGCGCGCTACGTGCAGGAAATTCAATCTGCGATCTACTTCAGAGAAAAACATTTAGCAGGCTACACATTTCCATGTTCTATGAAAAACTCAATAATAAATCACCCAGATGACCATGTCAAAGTAACTAAGGCTACGTCCAGAGCTTTCCCTATCCGATCTTTTTTTCCTCCTCGTCTCAAGAAATATCTGCGTCCACACGAAACCACGAAAGCGACAAAAAAGCGATTTAGTATACATGCTAGACCAGTATGTGGCGCTGTAATTCTGCCACAGAGATGACTAAAACGGAGAAGACTTGGACCATGCGCATAAAGCTTGCGCGCGGTATACAAACGAACATGGAACAATACATTTATTAATCTGTGTCAATGTTAGTTAATAAAAAGACAATCGTTCAGTGTTTGTTCATGTTTTTGTTGCTGTTACGTGACTTAGCTAGGGGCGAGACGTGGGCTGATGACATCATAGTTTCAGAAAATATACAGATTTGCTGTCCACACGAAAACGCAAGGTTGGCGTTTTCAGATTTATCCACTCTGGGACCCGGTTTTAAAAAATATTGGTTTCACTCTCCCAAAACACCAGATCCGTGTATACGATACAAAATGTATGCGTATAAAGCTAAACGTGTCTCCGTGTGGACGGGGCCTAAAAGACAGAAGTAAAACTGGATCAAGCAAATGCTAAAAGATTTGTTCTGCAGATGGATCAAAAACAAATAAGAATGTCTGAGATGGTAAAGAATTTTTTTTTAAAATCTAGTTCAAAAAGCAAGTGTGAAGTTCTTAGAAATGTAATATTTGATTTCATATTAAAACACTCACACTGTTAGGACAGTTACACCACTTGCACACATTTTTGACCTCACAGAAAACAATCTATTATTGCATAACACCTAAAAATGCTTTAGGACAAATAATGCATTTTAAAATGATTAATCATGTGGGGTTAACCAATATACATTCATGCATGGAAGGTTTGAATTTGAGGAACCGGACAGATCATGAAGTAAACGCATACTTGCCTCACAAAATAACGTGAGTTTATCATCGGGTAGCAGCCCATTTGCTTCATCAAGCAGAAAATCTCTCCTAATAAATTTTTTGAAGCCCCAGTCTTTGCCTTGGACGAACCGATAGGCTCTTTGGCTTTCTGCATTGGGTCGAGAAGTAAGGGGTAAGTAAGTTACAAACCAAAAGCAATCAGCCAATAACAAACTTAAGTTCAAGACACTAGACATTACAAATTTATGCAGGACTTAAAATAACATGACTCCAATAATTTTATTTCTAATTAAAGCTTTTATTAAGACAAAGTTCTCACCCATAGCTTTTGTCTCCTCCCGTTTAGCGTTCAGTAAAGAAAACTTGAACTTTGCTCTGACTTCACTTTTTGGACAACTAACTAGTAGCAAATATAGCGATAGATAATCTTTACTTTCATCATCGAGTCCCTTCGGATTGACCCGTAGGCACCTGAAGACAGACAAAGATGTCTCATAACTTTTGAATATTACAACATTATAACACACACAAACACATGCATAGGCTCCTCACCATTTCATCTTATCATTAGGCCCTGAGGAGAAGGTAGAGCTCTTCAATACTTCACCCATCTCTTCTCGACAGAAGCTGAAGTTGTTTATGGTCCACATGTAGGAAAATTTCACTACCTTGACCTACAAGATCAGCAAAGATTACCATCAGTGAAAACTGATAACCGTCAACGAACAAAGCGATGTGCTATCATTCCTAGACAACAACACGCCAAATGCTACAAGAACAAACGAACAGGCAGCTTTCAACTTCAAATGTGACTTTTTACTAACATCTGAGTCATTTGTAAGCAACTAAATAGCTCCTATTCAACTTTGCATTGCATTTGCCTGAGGTTAAGTCTTATCCGTCGGAAATTTGTCTCAGTATCATTTTACCGTATCTGATAAACCAGCATGACCACATTATGATGACTGCTTGAGTTTCATTACCACTTGCACAATGAAGTGTCACCCTATCTACTTTAATGCACTGATTACCCTCCATTAGATCAAACTGTGCACAGCACCATAACAAGCAAGAGATCAAAATACACGCATTTGCTCAAGCCACACTTGTCATTTCAGAGAGCCATATTAAGGCTGAAAGAAATGGTCAAATTTATTAGTATTAGGGCTGGGTATCGAGTTCGATACATTTTAGAAATGTGCCGGCTGGTCGTTCGACCAAATTTCGATACCTAAGGGGTTAATCTCATCAGCATCAGTGAGCCAATAAGCCTGCAGCACTAGCCGATGTGTTCGACTAGAAGAGGTGCGGCGCAGATCGATCAGTGTTTGACCTCCACGAGAGTGATTCGAAAGCGCACGAAGCAGTCTGCTCTCTTTAGCTCTCGTGGTACTGTAATACACTGATCGGTCTGCACAGTCAGTCCACTTCAAGTCGAACACACCTACTAGTTTACACCGGTTACACTCAGAGACGTGGCGCACACGTGAGGCTGTAGTGCGAATGCGTCCCAGCCCAGCCCCCTTAGATGTAAGGCTACACTTACACTGGTGCGCTTTTGTTTTGAAATGAAAACGATCCTCGTCATACTGGCGTTTCCACTGCGTTTCAAGCCGGCTTTCCACTATCTCCGACAAACGACAAGCGACAGACCGGTCATTCATTTCCAATGGAGAGTAGCGCGGGAGCTGCGTGGAGTTCCAGTCATATGCAGATGTCCGTTCATACTAATGTTACACGACTGAAAGCGCGTGTTATGTGACCGTTCATGCAAACTGTAGCATCATGCTACATAAGACAATAAATAAGATTTATATTCCGCTTTTACTCAAAACTCACTTTAAACCACCATCGAGTGTTTGTAATAACTTCCGATTGCTGTCTAATGTGTGTTTTGGCCATGTAATGTTGCTGAGTCAGAGCAGTGATCATGGAAGAGAGAACACAAGCAGACAGCGTTGGAAGCTGCTAATGCTCATCAGTAAATTAGTGGAAAATAAATAGAAATCATTATTCTGTTTGAGCTATGCGTTTTAAAATGAACACGGACTAGTGTACATGTAGCCTAACAGATGTGTTAACTGAAGACTATTTGAGCTTTATTAAAACTTTTGCACTGATTTATTGTGTTGGTTTACATTTGGTTTACCTTTTGTGCAGGGGCTCAGGAGATGAGTCTTTGAGTTTTTATAAACATCAACAAGCTGAAAAAAAAAACCAAAGTTTTTTTTTTTAGATAACGTTATCTTGTTAAAATTGATTTCATAAAATGGTAATCGAAAAGCATCGTTCAGGACCGCATCGAAGTCGAGGGATCGGTATCGAAAATTTTGAACGCTACCCAGCCCTAATTAGTAAGTGCTTTTCACAATCATTTTCAAAGCAGCTTTGCGGAAAATAATGATATTATTGTTTATAATATCTTAATATCTTTATGCCTTCTAATCTCATTTAGCAGATTAGAGTTTGGCAATAATACAGTTTACATTTTGCAACAATACAAGAAATCAAGCAGTTAAGATTTGCTATACTGTACATATCACCCTAGGTGAATATGCTGTATGCATGCGGATAACTTTGGGCATAATTATATAACCAACTTTATATAAAGAGGTGGCGATAACATTTTGTGATGTCAATAAAAAAAAAAACAGAAAAGAAATTCATGCAATATTGCTATACCATATATATATATATATATATATATTATAATAAATACATGCACGTGGTGTACTGATAGTATTGATGACGTTGTATGCAACGCATATTCAACTTTACATACCTGTACAGAGCTGTGCGATAATACAGTTTAGATTTTGCAATGATATAAACAATCACGCAGCTGAGACCTGCTATATAAACAGCTTCTAGAATACTTCAGCAAAGTCTGTACATGACTACTTGAGCTGTCAGTCCATCTCACCTGGGTATAGCACCAGCTCTCAGCCACAGGTCCACTGGACATCTCCCCTGGAGGAGGAGGGGTTGGGACCCCTGACATGGCCAGCTCACTCCCCACTACAAGAAGAGCTGTTGGTCCCAAAGCTTTCACCACTTAACCTTTATGGAAACACAGAGCAAAGGCATCGTTTAAGAAAAATAAACGGCAGCAATTTCTGCCTCTCCTCCTGACCTGAAAATATCAAATCTTTGACTTTGCCATCAGCAAGCCATTTTGTGGTCAAATGAGAATCATTGCTAACCCCAACTCAGGGCACAGAATCTATCAAAACGCTTTTAGGTGTCAAAGTGGAGGAAGGAAATGAAAGAATATAAGCTTTATGAAACCTATGACACCGGAAGCGTGCAATATCACAATCCAGTCTGTAGTGTGACAGAACATCACCGCAAAAATGTGTTTTAAACCCATGAAAATGCTTACGAGAAACTAGCACTAAATATAAACGTACTTGATCCCAAAAATCATCAGAATCAGTTAAGTCCAAACTAAGTAGTGACTAAATGGCTTGTTGGCACAGGCCTGACAGGCAGGTCTGAACTTGCCCTTGTTGACAAGGTATAGTCAAGGGCACATTAGTTGTATTTTGGTAAACCAACAGACAAATCCGCCTCATTATACTTCACTCTTAACCAAACAATTTAAAAAACAAAAAAAACTTTACAGACAAAAAAACTTTGCAAAACAAAATGGGAGTTAAAATAATAACTGCACACCACCCTCCAACTTACCTAAGCGTCAGTAAATATCTTGAATTTCATTTCTTGATGCCATTGTACACATGTATCAGGTAAAACTGAAGAAACAAGTTTGTGTTTTACTGTGACTTTACAGCATGATCCAAGAGCTCCCCATCCCAACCTGTGAATATAAACACATATCTTTCATATGATAAACTTTGCCATTTCAATCCTCTCTTTAAGCATTAATCAGTCCCTAATTAAAATAAAATCAGTACTTCATGACATTATCAGGGCAAATAGCAACTGAAATTACATTTGTAAATAAAAAATAGGCCTATATTATGACATATACTCAACATTCACAGCTATATGACTTCTGAATAACATTGATTGAACTCTAGACTGCCATTATGATAAACATTACGATATTTACAACATAACTTAAGTTCAGTGAGCTCCTAAATTGAGTTGCCAAAAAAATTAACCCAGGCCACTGAAATTAAAAAAAAAGTTTACTATACACATAACAGATTACATTTTTTGTTGTTCAGTTATGTGCATTTGTTTCAATCGGAATGTTTTCTGGGCTTGGTCAACATGACAAAAAGAAACTGGTTAGCCATAATGC
The DNA here is from genome assembly GCA_018155175.1 of Sinocyclocheilus anophthalmus. Taxonomy (NCBI): domain Eukaryota; kingdom Metazoa; phylum Chordata; class Actinopteri; order Cypriniformes; family Cyprinidae; genus Sinocyclocheilus; species Sinocyclocheilus anophthalmus. The sequence goes on along the minus strand of JADLZN010011160.1, from coordinate 29,369 downwards.
AAACATCAAATCTTATGAAAAGAATTGTGTGGTCAGCTTCTATTGTTTAATTCTTCATTGGCTACATATCATTAACTGAAAGCCCAGTATATCAATGAAACAATGTAGTATTTTAGGGACAAAAGGAATCAAGTCTTTTGTTTGAGCTAATCAGATTCTTGTCGGCTAGTTGGCTATGTGGTTAGCAAGCTAAACTATATCCACAACACTGACAAAAGTAGATCAGTTAAAGCACAAACCTTTTCTCGTCATTCTGTCAAAATATTGTTAAATTCAAGGTTCGGACGGTCCTTGTGGGTCTGCTAAGTTTAATCGGCACTATTTAAGACTGAAGTGTATTTGTGTCTTTTCAAAAGCAGCCCATCACAGTAGCTTGCAGTGTGCTGCTTATCCTGCCAATGAAGGAAGCGACAGCAGAGGAGCAGACATGGCTGCGCTCCACTCAATCCTCTGGCGGTATGTAAATCCGCCGAGCGGGGGCGCACATCGGCCCAACAACACAGACGTGTCCATTACAGATGAACTGATACCCGAGATAGAGCGCAGGGATGTTACAACGTTATAATATACATCTTTCTCCATAGAACTAAATATGGTGGAAGCGTATATCGTGTTTGTTAAACCTGAGGAAACTTAGAGTGATCTCTCAGCGCTTACCATTAGTCAATTGTGATTGGCTCAAAATGGCAAGCGTTGAGAAAAGTAACACTTCCACACAACGACGATTTAACATTTATCCACTCAACATTTTTTCCCCATTTATCCACTCAAAAATATCATCGTGGGACCCAGGCATATACTTTTGTCCTCTGTAGAGGACATTATATTTTAGTGAATTTCTCTGAGACTATATATGTCACAGTTTTAAGTCTGGATGTCCTGTACTGAGCACATTCAGGGCTTTTTAGAGATATCAGATGTTTGGAGGTTTGATCTCCTTGGTCTTTAAATATGACTGATATTGACAGAATTATCAAATTTAGCACTCTTAGGGAAATATGGCAATGTTTTGTAATTATCATCAATTTTCAATTTGTTTGTTGTAAATAAACATTTCAGAAAAATGTTGTGGGGATTCAAATCGGAATATATAAATTTTTTAAAAACCTTTTTTAAAACCTTTATTTTTATTAAGTGTATAAAGAACCTTTTTTGTAAGTGAAAGGTTCCATGGATGTTAAAGGTACTTCATGGAACCAAAGATGCCAATAAAGAAACTTTATTTTTTTGCATATATACAATATAGTGTATAGCACAATTTTGGATCTATATTGTGAATATACAATCATTTTGATAATGTGCGTCATAACATGTATCATCTGTTTTGAAAGCAAAACAAGAAGCATAAGTAATCTCTGCTTTTGTGGCAAGTTCTGCTTTGATTGCCAGTAGTTGAGTGCAGATGACTCTTCCCTCTCGCTGTCCTCCGCAGTGCTCTGATGTCATTCTCCTGACAAACAAAAAGGAGCTTTGGGTAAGACACTCTGAAACAATGTGCTGTGATTATACCCTGGAGGCCTGTGATAACTAATTCCTATTCACATCAGCAAGGAAGTGTCTCACTGCTGAAATTATACACCATTTTCACATGGGTCTCGTGGTTTGCAAAGCTGTTTCATGGTTAATATGCCTTGATCATGAGTTGGAGTTCGTTGTTAACGGTGAATAGTAAAGACATTATATTTTGAGAATGAACTGAAAGTTAGAGATGTCTGTTCTCCATTTCAACACAGGCTGGACAAAACCCTATAATAAAATTACCAGCAGCTGACGGCAAAGTCTTTGAAATATTGATTCCACACTATACACATTGGCATGTGAAAATGGTGTCTTCATGTAAAAACAAACCTTAACAAACATTAAATTGTTTTTTATCTCAATGAGTTTAAAATATTCTCAAGAGATGGAAAAGTGAAGAAAACAAACAAACAGTCATCAACATCTCCAGAATGGTGGTTACTTAGTATCCACGAATACTGTAAAGTTGCAAACTGAAAACAAGTGCAAATCAGAGACACAGAAATGAAGAATAATGTCTTAATTGCACAGATCAGCCATTCTCTTTTGAACACTTAGCAAAGTGAAATGAAGATCTTCTGCTGACAAGGGCCAAGGTCACAATGGATGTGAATACAGTTAAATGATCATTATACAGTTTGACAGGCACTAAACTGTCTAATTTTGTGTTTTATTCTTGGATGTTGCTTTAAACTTGTGCTGTAGTAATTACAGCCTAAGACAAGGGAAGTAAGCTGTATACTGGAGCTGCTAGTTAACAAAAAAAAAAGAAAAGCTTAATATACAGTCAACAGAGTTTATGAGTGGACCTTTTCAGCTAATATTCAGATTAGTGCTCAACCAAGATGGGTTTCTAAGTTTTTAAAACGTTTACACTTTGTACATTCTTGTTGTTTAATTGTCTTTACTGAAAAATATGAATAATTTAATATTATACACACACTTAAGTTCAACAGTTTGGGGTCAGAAAGATTTGTTTTAATATTTTGAAGTAAGTCTCTTATATTATTACAATAAAAAAAGAAAAGAAAAACAGTGTTCTATTTGAATATATTTTAAAATATTCTTTATTCCTGTGTTTATTCCCTATTTCCCACACAGCTATAGTCTTCAGTGTCATATGATCATTCTAATAAGCTGATTTGATGCTCAAAAAACATTTATTATTATCAACGTTGAAAACAGTAAATATTAGTCCACATTTTTATGGAAAACTGATGATTTTTTTTTTTCAGGACTCTTGATGAAAAAATATTTTTTTTTGCATAATGTTTTTCCTCATCTGCTGATAGTATTTAATAAGAAGCAATATTTTACCAATTACATGATAAAATAAGCAAATTATATGAATTCACCAGAATGGCAGGCAAGCAAGTCACACAGAGAAAAACATTTACTGAAAGATATACAGAATGACAACTCTATAAATAAAAAGGTACATCTGACATCTGTACCACATCCAAACTGGACGCCAAGACATTGCTATTATTATTATTTTTTTATATGTAGCAAAAAGCCTCCCTCAGGCTGAATGACAAGACAATGATGACCATGGAAAATAGAAATACTGTGACCAGCTGACCCTGGACTGACCTAATCAGGCCACAGATGTCAGACGACAGCAAAATACAGAAGTTTTTTTTATCCGTTTTTTTAAGCCAACTGAATGAACGTTGATGAATTCTGAATGCTTTGCTCTCTCTGCCTTCTTTTATATTTGTAATCCCTCTGCGAGTCACAATGAGAAATGTTTTCTGTCATTCATAACAGCTACCACAAAGAGAAAATATACCGCAATTTTTAACAAGTTTTCATGCCCCCTGACCTGTACTTGCATAGTAAGGAATTTCAGAGCAATTTAAGGTTGCTGTACTACCTAAATGTAAAGAATACATGATGTACACTTGAGTGATAAATGTTATGGTATTGTATGTTAAATGACACGGAAATAAAACAAAATTTATGGTAAAAATAAATAAATAATAAATTAGTAATAAAGAAAGAAAGCAAGCATAATTATTTAAATAAAACAATCAAATGCGATGTGTCACGCAGGGAATGTCCTTTTACTGTTTGACACTATAAAGGATATGGTAGTTATGATGGTAATCACAGTATTTACTTCCAAAAACCAAACGTTTCACAGTATTTTACAGTAAAATTATATATAATGTGATGTTTGACCATTTAAAGTATTTGACTGTATATAAAGTTAACCAGTTCTAAGTCACTCAATGCTTTACAACCAATCTGCCATAAAAAAAAAAAAAAAAAAACAATAATGTATTTGCCAGCATCCATCATTTTGGACAAATCATTTGACAAATATATGCAATTTATTTGATAAATTAATCTGCATATATTGACAGCCCTAAAATTAGTATAAAACAGTCTGATTTATTACAAATACGCATCTATGACTCAGATGCAGACTGCAGATGTCATGACAGGTAACCTTATATATAGGAAAATTAGTTATTCTGTTTATTGGATGGAACATTCCACTGTCCCTGACTTTAGCAATGTCCCTTTGAAAGTTGAATTTAATTTAAATGCATTTAAGAGGCGTTTCAAAACTCATTTTAAAAAGACTAAAGATGAAGGACACACACAGTTCAGTCCTGGTTAGGGGAAAAAATAACCTGCTGTCTATGGGTGAGATGAAAAAATAAAACTGCTGATATATTTATCCAATACACACATCTAATTTTGATGGTAGTCTCTGTGCATCCATCATTATATGCAAATAAAGCAGCAATATGTTTCTTTTTGAGTGTGGACAGGCAGTGATGTGCACAGCTGGATCAGTGGGAGCCTTGCAGCCCCTCAGAGCCACACAGAACATTTCACACCCGAGCTAGCAGAGCTGCGCACACACACATACTAACTCTCTGCATGTATAATGAGCTTGATCCTGTTAAATCTATCATTCCCAGAGTCCATGCATGCAGCCGCTTTAATCTCTTTAACAACTGTGTTGGCTGCGTAGAAGCATGGCAGAGACTGGCCCAGTGTTCAGATCATCCGAGTCTTCCTTCTCTCCCTAATCCACTACTCAGTTGAACCCAGGCATCTCAGCATTAGAAACATTTACAGATTCCACCAAATCAAGGGTTTAAGCAATTGAACAAATATTACACATCATTTTGACATTTTTTTTAGCACACAAGGTGTGAAATTAAACAAAATACATGGATGGATGGATGCATGAACACAGACTTTTGCAACCATAATCTATTGCAAAAGGACTGTGCACATAACCAGTCCTGAACCAGTGACTTAAGGCCATCCAAGATGTAGATGAGCTTTTTTCTTCATCGGAACAGATTTGGAGAAACTTTAGCATGCCCCAATGGATGCTCTGCAGATGTTTTTACTTCAAACCGTTGCTTCTGGCTAAAATCCTCTATCCATAATATTGCTTTGCCTTGTGAAAAAAATCACCTTATGCACATATCAGAAATATGCACATATCAAGCAATGAATAATTCCAAACAAATATGTCAATGGATTTTAGTAAATAAACATGCAAACTTTTAAAACACATTTAGAGGGCAACAGGGGATGGACTTTTTTACTGGAGGAAAAGTTATTATAAATTATGGATTACTATTTTGGCCAGAAGTGACAGTTTAAAGTTAAAAAACATCTTAATAATGGATTTGTTTAATACAAACATACCGTACAGGCTTTTCGCTCTAGGACTTATTGTGACTGGAGATGTTGTTACTTCTGGATTATTGTGATGTTTTTATCAGCTGTTTGAACTCTCATTCTGACGGCACCCATTCACTACAGAGGATCAGTTGCTGAGCAAATGATGTAATACTAAATTTCTCCAAATCTGTTCCGGTGAAGATGCAAACTCATTTACATCTTGGATGACTTAAGGATGAGTACATTTTCGGCAAATTTTTATTTCTGGGTGAACTATTCCTTTAAGACGTGCTGTCTTCACTGGATTAGTTTGCAGAATGTACGTTTGAAAATGACCCTGGTCCTGCACGGTGTTAAATAAGAATTGGAATTCAATGTAAACAAAAATGGATTGTGCATTCAAATGTGATTTCCTTATCAGAAGAAATCTGCTGGTTTTGACACAAAAGACTCTTGTCAGAAACAACCAAGGCAATTTTTCAAAACATTTTTTAAATTAAATTTATGAGAAAGGTTATATTACTTTTATTTAAGAAAAGTTTGATTTAAATGCCATTGTTCTCTGGTGTCTCACAAACCCTTTTCTTCTGTGTTTTTCCCCTGTCAACCTTTAGCTCTTTCGGGCTATAACAGGGCTGATTATGTAGCATGAAGAACCAGAGCAGATGCTCTATCACGATGAGATGTCCACTGACAATTACAATCATTCTTCATAGCTCATTTCCCATAGAATGATGAGGGAAATTGCACATATTGCTCCCTATTATTAATAGAGCTGCTTCATATGGAAATTAGGTACTAATTTTACTAGAATGCAGAAAAAAAAAACTAGAATGTTTTTTCCCAGTTGATATTACCAGAGAAATACTGCACTTCTGAATTACCATACTTAGTAAAGATGAAACAATACTTTTTTTTATTATTGTCAAATTAGTTGAAATGAAGGCTAATTAATTTACAGATGTGCAATGTCACTATAACGGGATTGTTAACGATGTAGATTAAGCAGTGAGAATTAGGTTAAACACCAAGAGATTTGTAAATTAACTATTACAATTTTTTTTAACAAGCAACATAGAAACCTTGATGTTTAATTAAACCATCCATTATCTGTTGATCAAATAAAGGGATAAAATCATAAAATCTGTCAATTCATTTACCGTTTCAAAAAGATGGGAAAATGTTTCTTTGGTTGTAGGCCAATTAGTTCACCATCTCCAAGTATATTGAATATTGAAAGTCTCTCCACATTCAGCACTTGTAGGGGAGCAGGAATGCGAGCAGTTTGACAGGAGAAGATGGTAAATCAGAGCCATGCAGGTGTTCATCTTATTACTTAAGAAGGAACCAAGAGATAAAGTTCCTTTCTTCTGGCCTGATTCATGTAGCTGCTTTCTGCTAGGCTGACTACACTCCGACAAGCTCCTGTCGGCTCCTCTCTCCCTCTAATCTCACACTATGACAGGTTAGCTCAGAGCCTGTATTTTATTTGTGTCTAAATCTGTATTTCCACCCTGGAGCGAGGCGAACAGGGTAGCTTAAAGTGTACTGCATATGCCACAATGCTGTTTATCATTTTCTGCTCCTCAATACTGAGCAGGTAAGAGTAAAAACCACTTCTTGCCTTAATTTGCTTTGGAGACAAAACAAAGATATAATAATATAACAAAAGGAAATGTAATGTTATTTTCTCTCTTGCTCTCATACATAATGTCATTGTTATGTCCAATGTCGCCTTAAATTAACATTTTAAATGAAATTACTTTAAAAGTATTCCCTGGAAGTTTACTTGTAATAATGTTTTACAATATTACTGATATCACTGTATTTTAAATGCAACCTTGGTGAACATTTAAAAGTGTAAAAAATGTCATAAAATAAATAAATAATAAAAGATACTGTAAACAGGTGTTTTCTGTCATAGCTGTTACTATATTGTGCTTTTGGCATAACCAATCAGCATTCAGAACAGCAACTATCCATTTTATAAATACTGTCAACCACTAGCTTTTAAGATTTACCCTTCAATTCCAGATTCACATGAATGAATGTTCTTTGGTGAATTTGCTCAGCATTGGTCTTATCACAGAGAGCCTGAAACATTCCTCCTCCCTCTTCACAACAGCTACTGTATTGGACTTTTCCTATTGTATTTTGAGTGCTTTGGGAGGACAGCGAACAGCTCTTCAGATGGGATGCATTAATGTGAGAGTGGTCAGTGAGCGATTGCTGATCCTGGAGGGTGATAAAGAGCAGGAGCTGACTGCAGAACTGAATAACGAGGAGCCGGTGAGCAGCGCAGGAGACAGATCTAGAGGACACAGTCTGCAGAGAGAGGTCAGTGACTGTCTCCACTGCACCCTTTCCTGATAGTGAGTTACGGCATCCAGTGGCATTTTAAGCCAAACAAAGTTATTCAGAGGGCAAATTGAAACAACACCATCCAATCCTAAGTGTGAGTTGGTGCTGATCACCTCTAAAAAAAAAAAAAAAAAAAAATGTCCTCTGTGTAAGACTGACTGGTTATGCCAATGAATCCCTTAACTCGTTGAAAGCGTACAGGGCCTGAAGGCCACCTTCATATGCATGATTATAGACATCACTTTTAAAACAAATAAACACAAGCAATATTCTTAAATTACATTAGGTAAACCTGTTTGAATATAGCAGTGTAACACTGCAAGTTGGTTTTCGCTTGATACTTTTACACTGAAATAAAAAGAATTGCAGGCATTTTTAAGTCAAGTCAGCATAAACCACTACTTAAAAATGAGGAAAACCTGTTTCCTGCATTATCTAACTATATAAATTTAGATCTAATATAATTAATAACTTCAAAGTGAAACACATGACTAAAAACACAACCGTTTTTTTTTTTTTTTACCAACGTTAAATTATAGCTTTTCTTTTGCTGAAAAAAATTCTTATTACAATTTTGGGAATATGGTTGGTGCATGGTGTATTTTCAAATTCACACTATAAGTGACTCAAACTCAGTGCTGCAGAGACAGAAATCAAGTGAAGCAACATTTACTGTGAACTGAGCCACTATGGGATTCTGAAACTTCTTTGCTGGGAAACTATTTAAATCCATACAAAACAATATTCCATATTAAAAAAAAAAAAAAAAAAATCCTATAATAGCCTGACAATAGGTGGGTTAATGTTCATTTAGCTTGTCAGTGTCACAAAATAATCCTCTTCAAGATGACATAAGACCCCTCCACTTCATGGTGGGTTGAACCAAGACCCCAAAATCCCTCTCTAGGGGAAATAACTCAGGATCCCATGCTTGCTGACAGAGCGTCAGGACTGCCTGGATGGAGGTATTATTCCAAAGAGGGGTTTCAACGACCAGGTTTTAGTGGCTCCAGTTATCTCTGAGGAAACTGCACCCAAAGGCAATTTCCGATGGTGAACCGTGAACAAAAGCCTATGCCTAAATAATAATAATAATAATAATGACAAGGTTTGGACAAACTAATGAACAATTAGTTTATCCAAGTGACCTGTTGGATATATTTGAAGTGAAAGATATATAGTTGTGGTAGGCAAATAAAAACAGTATGCTGCTCGGGGTCAACAGAAGACTAAAATGGCCGCCATATTGTGTGTTTACATGCGGTCCACTCTGGCTAATCTAGTGCCTCGTCCTAGTCATACAGTAATTATGCACGGGGCTCATAACATATAATGGAGAAATATCACAAGACGGATCTCTGTACGCCTTTCCAAAATGACAGACCTTCTTTATGTGCATTTATAAATACATCTACCTCGGTGCGTTAGATGTAGCGTTTGCCAATTCAGGTCAGCACAGCTACAACTGACCAACTCTGACACAGACGACCACGACTCGGAACCGTGTATGGGGTCTCAGAACCGCCGAGCAAATGAAAAGCGTAGTAAATGTCGTCTGGTCGCGTGAAAGCAGCTCAAGCGCTGAGCACAACAAACCATCCGCCATTTTGAGCCCGCGGTAAGAGCCTCGACTAACTCCGAGCTCAGAGGAATAGCATTAGCGAGACGCACACCGAGCATTTAAAACACGTCCATGCCATCTATTAAACACATTATAAAATAGCATACACTTAAATGAAATGCATCGGAAACGTGAAGCTGTCATCATCAGGACGCCGCTCCGCGAACTCACCCGTTCTTCAGATCGATCTCGAAAAGCTTCCCGTAGCCGCTGAAAAACTTGAGTACGTCCTTCTCTCGCACATGATAGCTCAGCCTGCCGATGTACACTCGCGGCATGGTTAACGTTTTAGTCAATAACTAGCAACGCACGAACCGTCGTCGCTTTAACGCTAGCCACACTGGCTCTTTTCTTCTTTTTCTTTTGGAGTTTTATGGCGGTTGGTAACCCAACGATAGGTGCATTCCCGCCACCTACTGGGCTGGAAGTGGCCATTGATGGATAGGCATAACTAAACAAAATAATAAAAAATATATTAGTATATATCTAGATATATATATTTTTATAGTAAAACCTGTTTGAAAGTTCAGTCATCTGAAATGTATTTTAACCCCTAAATATCACACGAATATCTCTCTCTCCTGTGTGAAAACCCACAACATTTTGCCTTGTGTGTTGTGTTTAGGTGGGAACTGTTGATGTAAAAACTGCTCTGAATCATTCCGATCTGATCGATTCTATCAGACTGTTCTTGCTTTATTTCACCTCATCCTCACGATCAGACGTGTGGCTCCAATATCATAACGAGCCCACAGGAGGGCGTCGCAGGCTAATGATCCTGCAGTTCCTCTGAGAAATCACTGTAACACTCGTCTCTTGAATGCGTTTCAAATAACAACGATTGCATGACATGTGACATTTATGAATACACTTTCACCTGTAAAACTCACGGAGGATGCCATAATAACCAAATTATGTGTTTCATAATGTTTAAAAAAAAAAAAATCTACCCAGATGCGCCTCCAGTCCGTGGGCTCCATCAGCACACGCACGCGCACTGCTCTCCTCCTCCAGCGCTGCTGCTGATGCTGATGCTGCTGATGCTGATGCTGTCAAACTGAATCACGTCCATCGCCGCAGCACGCTCGCTGCTCATATTCCCACACACAGATCGGCTTTTCCTACATTATCATCTGTTCTCATCTCCATGGCCACAGCAGATGGATCAGAAGATTGCGTTGTGCAGAGAGGAAGATCTCAAAGTGACCCGAGCATCCTTACCGACACGCGTGCCGTTTATACGAACAGCACAGGTGAGTGATCTACATGCAGAAAACCCGTATCTCTTTACTGCGCAGACATCTGATTTAACCATGGAGGAGGGATAGTTACCACACATAGGGCAGCTGCCGGTTTATACAGAAACCCCAACACTGATACGCATGTCTTCACTCATCCAACCCAAAAAAAAACCCCCCCCCACCCACCCCCCCCNTCGTAGCTATCTGTGGACACATATTCAATCATTTAGATTACCCCATTTCCATAGGAGTGAGAGCTGTGGTAAAGCTTCCGTCATTAATAAACAGTGAGCAGGACGCAGTGGGATTCAGGATTCACCTGAGGAGAAGACAGGAAGGAAGTCACCACAGGCAGGAAGTCTAGATTAGATCAAGAGGAACTTCAAACGCATGCTCACTTTTTGTAGTTGAACGTCTAGGCAGGCCTGGGCGATCTGCAGACATTTTTACATTTTCTGAACTGATGTTGAAGGAAAATCTGCACAGTTCTATGGTATGGATTTATGCAAGGTTAAATTGGCAACTGAAAGCTGCCAAATTAGCGATGAAAAAGGCCACTCAAGTGGTAGGTATTTTATGAATTGCAGGCATTTTAATTCTGAGCTTTCAGCAGTTTTCCAAGCACAGATTCTGTTCGTGTATAAATGTAATGAAAGCTAAACATACGAGTTATATAATTTAAAATTATTAATGTAATATATTTCAATACGTTTTATTAATATTAAATTATGAAAATATTAAAGTATATTATTTTATATAAAATGTTATTAAATGTTATCAAACTATTCTTGAGTAGATGCCAAATGACATTACAGTCCCCTTGGAGCAACCTGAGTTTAGGTTCACACAAACTAATTTATTTCAATTGTCAAATCAAGTAGTTTAATAAATCATGCTAATAAATACATCCTTGAGGAATTTTTATATCTGAATTATAAAGGCAAATCATGCATTAATTATTAGAATTGCTTGCTTTTCTAAACCCCTAACCATATTTAAACTTTGGTGTGGTGCGTAACTTGTCCCACAAAATGCCATAGACTTAAACATTTCTGCTCATTTTACTAACCACCCAGAATAACCCAGTAACTGCACAATAACATAACTAATACAAACACAACTACATCCTGGCAACCACCCAGACCACGCTAAATTTGTGGCACCACTCAGATTGGCTACAGAGAATATAAAATCTGTTGTTGTGAAGGATCTGACAGTGTGTGTGAGTGACTTAATGAGCCTCTAGTTTGGACACATGTGACCTTACCTTCCGCCTCACTTCCTGAGATGACTCCTGATTGACATTTAAGGGGCATTGAGTAATGAGAAAGGAAGTAAAAAAAGCATATTCGCCAATCATATTTCACAATTAAATTAAGCTGTAATTCTGTGGCCAGACATGAGCCGGGGTTCTCATGAACAACAGGGCTGACATTACTGGCCAACCCTTTCATGATTGGATAGTTCAATGATTTGGGCAGCAGGTTAGAATAGGAAACACCCTCATGTCAAGGCTAAAATCAATTCTCATGCATCCTTGAAAGGTGCATCTATTATGTGGCATGCATGACTGTCATACACGGAGAGTTATTTTGTAAGCTATTTTGTAAAGCCAAGAACACAGACAAACAAAATTATTCGGACCCATCATTCCCCCACCTGCCTCTATAATAGGTTTTCATATCTTCCATTCTGGAGCGAGGAATGTAAACCACACTCCCCTGTCTGCTGGACCATTACTGGGATTTCAAGCATGAGAGAAATCATGCAGCCAGCTTAAAGTGATAGTTCACCTAAAAATGAAAATCCTGGCATCATTTACTCACCCTCCCTGACTTCAAAACTATATGCTGGTATTTTTCTGCGGAGCATAAATTGGGGAATTTGCGAAAAAAATCTTTACAGTATTTAATAGATTTTTTTATATCCCTAGAAAAGGTTGCAGGAACATCATTCAGAATGTATCTTTTTTGTGTTTCATGGAAAAGAGCCTGATCTCATTAGTATTTTGAAGTGTAAGTGTACATGTACATTTGGATACTGTGTGATGTATATTGTATGTAGATATACTACTGTATTGACCGCATCTAAAATGTACAGTATTTATAAATATAATTGTATAATTACATTTACCTATTATGTAGATAAGTTTTGATTTAGATTAACATTTAACAAACTAAAAATCAGATTTTTATGGTGTGTCAGTTTTTTTAGACAGATGTTGCATAGCAAAGAAATTTAAAATTAAATTAAGTTAATGAATAAAATGATGAAATAATTTATTCATTTGAACATTTTAAAGTTTAGGCTTAGGTAAAAAGATTGAATGGTTTGATATAAAACACCAGAAATCACAAAGAATAAAACGGTTATAATGTCAAATTACATACATGTATTAAATAAATGTGATAGCAATTAAGATTCATCACATTGATCAAATGTATTAATTACATGAAGATGCTGTAAATACATTGTGTGTATTTATATATAATGTTCATTTCAGTGTTTATGCAATCGTACAAAAACATGTGTGGTAGAAACACATTTTAAGTATGTATAACTACACTTACTAATGAGATCACGTCAGGAAAAAAATAACAGCATATAGCGATCTATCCCTTATATTAATGGGAGGAAAGACGAAAGCGACTGAAAGAGTAGCACGATGCAAAAGAGAGGAAAATAAAATGAGGCACGGAAGAGGTAAAAGATTAAAGAGCATTTGGACAGAAAGGAACAGAGTTTAAAAGAAAGTGCATGGAAAAAAATAGATACGGTCAAGTGAGAGAGGCCAGAGTGATGCAGGAGAGAAAAAATAAGCCGTTCTGCTTCATTTGTGCCAGCATTACCTGAGCAGCACAGAAGGAACATATACCAAAAAAAAAAAAAAAAAAAGAGAGAGATCTGAGAAGACCAAAAGCCACATATAGATAAAGAGAATGAGTGAGGGATAGAAAGAGAGAGAGGGAGATGAGGAGACAGATATTAGGTGGGATACAAAGTGGTTGTGAGTGAGTCCAAACAGGTCATTCTCTTTCCTGTCTTTTTATTAGCAGCCCAGTCACAGTGGCTCAACGAAGCAGATCTTTTCAGGGGCCTGTGGGGACCGTGAGCAGCTCTGACAGAGAGAGATCAGAGTGGACCCTGAGCAGACTTGCATGTTTCTGGCAGGGGGGGTTTCTCTGGTCCATTTGTCCTCAACTGATGAGATAATTTTTCTAATTAACCTTAAGAGCAAAACTTGATGCCCAATCCTGTTGTTCAAGAGCAGAGAGAAACTCATCTCACGGCATGCTGAAAACAACAACAGTTTTCCTCCATAGATCAGCCTGAGGAAGCGGGTGGCTCTGGATAATGGATGTTTGCTTGAGATGGTCAGAGAGGGCTGATGTTTAGATGAGTTCCCCGTTTCAGCTCGAACACACCATTCTTCAAAACAGCCAGAAAAAGGGAAGTATTGATTTAACACTAGATCTATGCTCTCTGTCCAGAGTGGTTACTGGTCGCATCAACAAAAGTTTCTGATAAGGAAGTGTTATCAGAACAGTCTAGGACTAACGGCTATTTTAGAATGTGTGGATTATTCACCATTACAAAGATATAAAACATTGGATGACCAGTAATTTTCTTCTATTAAATTCAGACAAGACTGAGGTTTTACTTATTGGACCAAAAACCTGCACACATAATCTCTTAGAATACAATTTGCAACTAGAAGGAAGCACTGTTAAATCATCATCTGCAGTTAAAAACTTGGGTGTTATATTAGACAGCAACTTCTTTCGAAAATCATATTTCATATGTTACAAAAACAGCCTTCTTCCACCTCAGAAACATTGCTAAGCTTCGGAACATGTTATCCGTTGCTCGACACAAAAAAAAAGCTAGTTCATGCATTCATACCTCTCGAATAGATTACTGTAATGCACTACTAGCTGGCTGTCCTGCATCTTCAATAAACAAGCTACAGTTAGTCCAAAATGCAGCCGCTTCTTACCAGATCAAAAAAATATGATCATAGTATCCCAATTTTATCATCTCTACACTCGTTACCTATTTAAGTCGTATTGATTCAGAATATTACTACTGACCATCAGGCACTAAAGGCTTTAGCTCCGGTATATTTAACTATCTTCTTTTATGCCCTAAATCCATCCGCTCTTTAAGATCACAAAACTCGGTAGTAGTAGGAGATATAAGTTCACTAAAAGGCGGGAGTGCAGTTCTCATCTGGCTCCCAACTCTGAATAGTCTTCCTTATAATGTCTGGGGCTCTAGACATCACTAGTGTACATCTAGATTAAAGACATCCTCTCCAGCCAAGCTATGAATCTCATATCACCCTTGTTTCCAGTTAATAAGATAAGTCGCAAACATTTTGCTTGAAACAGCAGATAGGCTAATTTTTGTCAATTGGCTTTCTGTTCCTACCCTGGTGCCCATCCCGAGGTATATGAGAGATTACCACCACCTCCAGTGTGGACCAGCCTCTAGAAAGACTTCAGATGAGACAACACCTTGAAGAGATGATGCTCACCCTGCCAGGACCCCGATGATGCCAACTTCATAGAATGCACAGCTGCCACATTTTAGCAACATTGTAATCATTATGAAACAATTGTAATAATCGCTTAATGAGCTTATGCCTGAAAGTCATTTCATGTAGCTGTATGACATTATCTTGAACTGGTCATTTGTGAAATAACATTACTTGGACATATGCATTCATAAAGGGCAGATCACTCTACAAGTAATGTAGACATGCATTTCTGTAAAGCTACTTTGAAACGATTGTTATTGTGAAAAGCTCTATACAAATAAATTTGAATTGAATTAAACTGAAGTCAAAAAATTGACACCATTTACTTTACAATGCATGTTTCTTGTCATACTGTGAATGATGCTGTAGTCTATTCTATTTCAAAGAATGACAAACGTTATTTCGTCAAAGTGTAATAACAAAATGTAATTTCTTTTCTATTGTGATGTCACTTAGTTCACACAGGCTATTAGATAATGTTAACAAAAAGCCCAAAAGCTATTTAAAGTCACATTAAAACACATGAAGCGACGGATATTTTCTTCTATATTGTGATGTACAGCCGAATGAAATAGATCATTGAAAAAGACAATGCAAGGTGGGGACTGGGTGCTATCCATCATTGGATGGAGGCAGATCTGAATGTGAGCTTTCAGTCGATTGTTTAACGGAGCAGGATTTAAGTGAACTAACTGATCGGAGAACGTCACCACAGAAACGTTCCAAATACAGTTGTCACTCCTCTTCTGACAGCTTCGTTTTTTTAAAGGAACTGACAATAGCAGAGAAAAGCCATAAAATGAAAAAGTACACAAGAATAGCTTGACACCATTATTCTATAATGCTTCCTTTTTCTCCATATTTATATGGTCACACTACTGTAGCATTGACAGACAAAGCAAAGTTCAGAGATGAGGACATCTTTTAAATTTGAACGAATCCCAGGCACATGTTATGTGTGCCCTTTTACACTATATTTCCAAAACATCCAACCCCGAGGCTAGCAGTACATACTCAGCAGCAAATAAATCCAGAATCGAAATTCCAAGAAGATTTCCCCAAGCCAGAAGAGGTTCATGGTTTCGATTAACTGTGTTCAGCTCTATAGGCATCTGGCTGGAGAGCAGGAATTTAAGAATTTAATGCCAGTTCTGTTCCTCTTCTTGCAGGTGGTTACTGCTTTCCAAATGGCTTCAGGCTACGGGTTCTCCATGTATTTGTCAAATGGCTTTAACTTGTTTCTCTCCCTCGTTTCTCGCTAAGTTTAAACGTAATCTTGACTCCAAGCTGGCTGATATGATAACAAATCTGAACTGGGTCAAGGACTAAAGTCATTCAGTCATAATTACTGCACTTGTTGATGCCAGCAATAAACAAGAGCTCATAAGCTTGCTGATACAGAGACTGCTTAGGATTTACAAAATGTAACATCTCACTTCGGTGTCCTCACAATAAGCTCCAATAAGATTGACTGGATACTAACAAATTCGGTTTTCCTGAAAAAAAAGTCAGGTTTATATGGTCCCAAGTGCATCTTAAGAAGAACTACACAAAAACAAACTCTGGTTGTTCACTTTACACCTTTCTGTGTGGTTTTGGCCAAACAAACACAGCAAAATGGATCAGATTTCATGCCAGCTGTCAAAATTCTAGCTCTGGGAGTTAAGGCCCGTTCACACCAAGAACGATAACTATAAAGATAACGATATTAGCGTCCACACCAGCGAATGATATCGTCTGTTTATTCTAAACACACGCACGCCTGCCGCTTTAAATTCTTGAGCTCATTACAGCATGATTGATTCTGATTGGCTGTAACTGTTTTTATTGTTCATCAGCTGGAAAAAAAAAATCATTTTGAAAGTGATTCCAACGATATCGTTCCTCTGTATCATTATCGTTATAGTTGTGGTGTGAACTATGCTATTCTTTAATATTGAGAAGGATTTTTAGAACTATATCTTTATCGTTATCTTTATAGTTAGCGTGCTTGGTGTGAACGGGCCTTTAGACTTAAAAAAACAGTTTAATTAAAATATCACATTAAGATTGATCTATTTTTACTCGTATACATTTTTTACAACACTTGACAGAATTTAACATTTTTGTTTTTAATAAAATTGAGATTTCAGAACATGGAAGACTATTGACAAATATTGTTAAATTTCTCCTCTCTGCTGCATAGTATCACTACTGGCCAAATATTTGCAGCAATGTAGAAATAAGTCACCACTAATTGTACTATTGGTTCAATTATGGCATGGTTCAATAATGATGCTTCACAACAAAGGAACGATACTAATATATAAAATTCACCCAACATAGGATAGAGTATCATAACAACTCTGGAAAACTTTCCAGAAGCTTTCTTTGGGTTTTTGACCTCCGATTAGCGTTGTTTTGGAACAGTATGTACAGCTCAAAGCTCTTTCAAAGAGAAACCGATTTTCATGCTGATGCGCGATGTTGGGTTCTCTCTAGTGAACATATTGGCTCATGCATCATCTGCTCTCCGCCGCTGACAAGCCTCACTGATAGTGGAGAGTGAGCACAGAGCAACTCCTCTAATAAATAAACAGATTTACCAGAGTTACTATCACCTTCAAAAGCTTCAGGCATCACGGTGCACGGCAACATATGCCATTAGCATTAAAATTTGATGCAGTTCAATCAACTTTACTGCCACCTCACTGATTTCATGATTATCTTACCCTAAAATAGACTAGTATAAGTAGAGTTTCAAATTAAGATTTATGAAAAATGCCTAATATCATAATGTTGGTAAACTGCTATTAGAATACTCTGTAATTTTGCCTCGGATGAAATGTACATTGGGATTTTATTCATACAAGCACTTCCTATATATCAATTCACGTCCTACTCATTTCTTAATCTAGATTAATACACAAATACATGTGGGGTTTAGTATTATTTTTTTTTATTAACACTTTTATTCAGTAAGGACGGTCTAAATTGATCAAAAGCGACACTTTCACATTGTTACAAAAGATTTCATTTCAAATAATGCTGTTCTTTTGAACTTTCTAAACTTTCTATTCAAAAATTAGACAAAAATGTTAAGCAGCATAACTGTTGATAATAGCAGCATAATAAGAAATGTTTTTTGAGCACAAAATCAGCATATTAGAAAGATTTCTAAAAGATCACGTGACACTGAAAACTGAAGTAAAGCCTGCTGAAAATTCAGCTTTGCCATAAAAGGAATAACAATGAATATATACATATGCATTATACACACATAACACACGGGAGAGAGAGAGAGAGAGAGAGACGCACACAATTTTATATTACTAGCTTTTACTGTATTGATTGTATTGATCAACTGAATCCAGTTTTGTTAAGCATAAGAGACTCCTGTGTTGTGATGCTGTGGAGCATCCATTGCAATATAGATTTGCTATAGTTTTTATTTTTTTAATATTTATCTTATTTAATATGCATTGTTGTATTGGATTCAGGTAACTTCCTTTAGAAACCAATTTAGAGTGAAGATCAGAATGATTTACTTGGTTGGGAAAGGTGCAGGCAGCCAATCTTATTCTAGACATGAACATTTCAACATAAGTTAAGACACAGAACATAGTTTTCAGACGTAATCTACTGTAAAGGCTTGCAATAAATGAAGGAGAGATGAGTAGACTTCAGAAGATGATTTTGCTAAACTAACACAATACAACAAGATGGAGTCTGTAACTAACAAGGCATTTAAAGGGTACTTTAGTTTAAAAACCTGTAATATTGAGAAGTTAATATGAAAAACACAAACCAACATATTCTTACATGTGAAATGTTATCAAGTTTCTTCAGGAATTTATATTTAGGTGGTTTTTACAACCAAATGCTGCACAGTGTTGTTGCATGTTGAAACTCGTTGATTGTTATTGTGAGTGACAACATAGACCGTTCCAAGATGGCGGACACGTCAATGTGTCTGGGGCCTCATTTATAAAATGTTGCGCAGAAACCATCCTAAATTTGATCTTACGGTCATCTCTCAAATATGCCTACGTGTGATTCATAGAATGAACCTACGCACAGAAAACACACATATACCTCTCTTTCAGATGAAATCTATCCGAAATCTATGAATCGCAAATGATCCTGAACTTGCACACAACTGAAAGGTTTCCGCTCTCTGCCTTGTAAACGACTCCTAATTAATGTCATTACCATATAAAAGATCACCAGTCATCGTCCAAATCCTTTAATTTAGAACAGTGAGCTGCAAGAACAGCTTACATTTCCAAAAACATGCAGTAGTTACTCCGACAAGAAAAAGTACGTACGTCTGCACTTTTCAACGTCAAAGGCAGTTTTTACAAATATGAGTGTTGGTGTGAATTTAAGCATACACACACTCTAAGATCAAATCTGAGCATACGCACACTTTATAAATGAGGCCCCTGGAGCGGTCAAATGTGGCATCAATACATATCTATGGCTCTGACAACACACATCATGTTCTTACGCAGTGAAAAATACATCGCAGAGCAAAGAGGTCGCTGACAATGTGCCAGCAGACAGAGCAGGTATTTTGGCATCCCTATTTTTGATATTAATTTTTATTCTTTTTAAACACATTGTTCTGATAAATGTCCTTACAACATTTCAGCCGATTATTAATTATGAATATATATAATATATTTATTGAGTTTGCGCATGCGGTTTGTTTACCACTTCAGAAATGTAACCGAATTCCCAGTAAGGGAGCAGAGTGAGCATCAGTGCTCCCTAATATTTGCTGTGCATTCCAGTATACGTTCTTTTTTTTTACAGTGCACTGGAATGATTTCGCGATTGAGACAGCACTTAAAATGGCTGGCTCCCTAATCAGTGCCCTGACTACTGAACTAGGGAGCTGATTGAGAGACATACTATCCTCTCTGGTTTGTTTGTTGGACAAAATGGCAGATTAGGTGTTATGATCTATATATCTTTTATATTTACTTATAAAATAAAGCAAGAGAGCAAAGCGCAGAGCAGTGAGAAAAATCTGTCCAAACAGTAGCTAAACATAAAGCAATGTAGACACTTGCCATATTAATACAGAAGTCATTTACAGTCAAAGAAGCCTTCATGTTTGTCTCATCCCATTTTAAATGTTAATGTCTGAACTGTCTATCTTATACTATCATTTAACAGGCAGGTTTAAATGTAGCATTTCATTGCCTTGACAGTCTCTTATGGTTCTCATCAACAGTTGTCAAGTGGTCACAATTCTGCCTCGGGCAAGTGTTGACCGGCATCCTCTCAATGCCTAATTGAATCAGACTCTTTCACCCGCTATATTAATGAGGGTAACCTGCACATCATGCAATATAATGTGACAGTATAATGTCATTAGAGATAATTAGATCTGCTGACTGTTTGGTTGGAAATAATCAGACTAAAGTGTGTTCAAACACACTGAGTGGACTTTAAATGTAGCCCAGATGAACAAGGTGCCAAGATGCAGCTCTAAAAAACAAAAGCATATCTGAAACACTAAATGCCGTGTTGTCACAGTCCATTAGGGATGGGCGATATGGGCTTAAAAATATATCACGATATTTCTGCTATTTATTACCATAACAATATCAATGACGATAATTCCGGGAATCCTGTTTCTTTAGAGAAAAGTATTATCTTTCCTATTTTTATGCAAAATAGGGTGAACATTAATGAGTACACACCTAATGTAAAGACTGTTTAATTCATACTGGCGCTCTTCATTGAATAAAACGCACAACGGAGATAGACGTTTTAACTGATGAAACTTGAGGAAAATAAGCATACAACTGCACAAAATATATGGTTTATGTGTTCTTCAATCTTGGGTATTTTTATAAGGAAAGTATATTTATAATGCAATGTTAATCGACATGGCCTTTAATACTATCATTCTGTAATATGAAACCACGTTTGGTCACAAAAAGAAGTATTTCAAACACTTGACTATGTTAAGTTAATTTGGAGAAAAAACATGTCAATAAATTATATCTTTGTTGGACAACAGGTTTGTAAACAGGCTCATACACATGCAAAACTGTATCGCGCACGTTTTACTGTATTACATTTATTCAGACCGATTTTTTGTGCACTGTACAGCCCTAACTAAACCAGATACAGATTGTAAAAGGAGCTCAAGCTCCTCATTTAGCGATATAGGCTACTCCTCCTCAATTTCACGTCCGCCTTCCGCGATGTCACTCTGCACTGTCGCACACAGAAATATGTCAACAACTAAACTTTATCGTTATTATCGCGGGAAGTCTAATTCTTATCGTGGGGAGAATTTTTACCGGTATATCGCAAAAGATAAGATATCGCCCATCCCTACAGTCCATTCTGCTCTTTTATTAACTAACAGTCTCCGTTCCTAATGACTCAAAGTTTACTTTGTAGTAGTTTAATTGCAACTGAAAGCTTGGAGGCATTTAAAAAAAAATTCCCTAATAATACCCCAATCCTTTCGGGATTTGCTTGACTTATTTACTTATGGAGGATGGGAATAAAATGCAGCTGGGCTTGGTAGCAGTCAGAATTGTGCTGCAGGCTTCATTCTTTGTATGTCGTTTAATACATCTGAGATAACAAGCCATATACCATCATTCTAATCGTGATATTCCTCTCTGGTTCATTTGATTCAAAAAGCTTGTGTGGATTTGATATTTGATTAGTAAATCTGGATTGAGTTTTTTGAGATGACTGAACCTTATGTTCAGTGGAAAGGGCACATGTATTGTTACTTAGCAAAATAGTGATTCATAAACAATAAAAGAGAAATGGAATGATGCATGTATGTGTGTGTGTATATATATCTATATAGTATATAGAGAGGAGAGGAGCGAGAGAGAGATCCGATTCCCAAAAGTTGGGACACTGTACAAATGGTGAGTAAAAAAGGAATGGAATAATTTACCAATCTCATAAACTTATATTTTATTCACAATAGAATATAGATAACATATCAAATGTGGAAAAGTGAGACATTTTGAAATGTCATGCCAAATATTGGCTCATTTTGGATTCATGAGAGCTACACATTCCAAAAAAGTTGGGACAGTTAGCAATAAGAGGCCGGAAAAGTTAAATTTTACATATAAGGAACAGCTGGAGGACCAGTTTGCAACTTATTAGGTCAGTTGGCAACATTATTTGGTATAAAAAGAGCCTCTCAGAGTGGTAGTTTCTCTCAGAAGTCAAGATGGGCAGAGGGTCACCAATTCCCCCAATGCTGTGGCGAATAATAATGGAGCAATATCAGAAAGGAGTTTCTCAGAGAAAAATTGCAAAGAGTTTGAAGTTATCATCCTCTACAGTGCATAATATCATCCAAAGATTCAGAGAATCTGGAACAATTTCTGTGCGTAAGGGTCAAGGCCGGAAACCATACTGGATGCCCGTGATCTTAGGGCCCTTAGACGGCACTGCATCACAAACAGGAATGCTACTGTAATGGAAATCCAACATGGTCTCAGGAATACTTCCAGAAAACATTGTTGGTGAACACAATCCACCGTGCTATTCGCCGTTGCTGGCTAAAATTCTATAGGTCAAAAAAGAAGCCATATTTAAACATGATCCAGAAGCGCAGGTGTTTTTCTCTGGGCCAAGGCTCATTTAAAATGGATTGTGGCAAATTGGAAAACTGTTCTGTGGTCAGACGAATCATAATTTGAAGTTCTTTTTGGAAAACTGGACGCCATGTCATCCAGACTAAAGAGAACAAGGACAACCCAATTTGTTATCACAAGATCCTCCCGCTTAGTCAAGACAAGCGCTCCCAGGACCATCACACGCCTTCGGACTATCGGATAGGACATCAAGGCAATCACGATTTTTGGTAAATCCGCCGAATATGCTTACGATGCAGGATGCCATCCTGAAGGAGCTGGCTCAGAGGAGTGCCACAATTTAGCTGCTACGGCAGATGTGAAGCAATGGACGGAGACCAAAGAGCTGGCGGCTCACAACACAGACGCTCTCGTTTCACCGCAAAGCATGTCGGATTTAAAGACAGGCAGCCGCGGTTGGACGCGGGGGGCCACCCCGAGCCCTAGGGGGGGGGGGCCCGGCCGCCGCCGACATGAAGTTTGAGTATCTGCTCTACGGCCACCGCGATCAGCTGGCATGCCAAGTGTGCGGAAAGAGCTTCATCGACGAGAACCGCTTGAGGAAACACGAGAAGCTGCACTCGGCCGACCGGCCGTTCGTCTGCGAGATCTGCACCAAAGCCTTCACCACTCAAGCGCATTTAAAGGAGCACCTGAAGATCCACACGGGCTTCAAGCCGTATCGCTGCGAAGCCTGCGGGAAGTCGTTCATCCGCGCGCCGGATTTGAAGAAACACGAGCGTGTGCACAGCAACGAGCGGCCGTTCAGCTGCCAGATGTGCGAGAAGGCCTTCAAACACAAGTCGCACCTGAAGGACCACGAGCGCCGCCACCGCGGAGAGAAGCCCTTCGTGTGCGGCTCCTGCACCAAGGCCTTCGCCAAAGCGTCCGATCTGAAGAGACATGAGAACAACATGCACAGCGAGCGCAAGCAGTTGCAGAGCGAGACCGAGCAGCTCCAGGCCGCAGCCATGGCCGCCGAGGCCGAGCAGCAGCTGGAGTCCATCGCCTGCTCATAATTACGGTTCGTCTTCATTCTCTGAACTGTTCCAATCGCAGATCTTAGTGATTTTTCTCTTCTAATTTTAGAACATGATTTACACTGTTTTTTTTTTTATATGTAAATGGTGCAGACGTTTTCTCATTGTACAGTTCATGCTAAATGTGTTTATGGCAGCTGATGGACGATGAGTTGTTCTTCCCTTCGCCTGTACAGCGTAAACTGGACACCTCTGTGATGTTGACGGATGGATGGAACAAGCTTCGGGTCAATCATTCCATGCGTGTCTTGCGAAAGGGTGTGACGGTTTGCACATCCCGATATATTTGCTGTAATAAAAGACTGGTGACTCGTCGGTTGTTTGGTTCTTGTTCTTCTTCGCTCAGCAGCTTGCGATTGTTGATCAGCGGCCGGTCGCACTGCTTAGACTAGCCTCATGAGTTAGTCATGTCATGTTTACTAGAAAACTGAAGTTAATTTCATAAAAATGTGGATAATTTGGTTAACGTCTAGTTGGTCAGACTAGTTCTTCTTCAGGGCTTCTGCCGGTCTCAAAAAGTCTTCCACAAGTTAAGTTCTTAAATTAGAGCAGATAGTCTTGGCATTAAATATTTATTGCATGTACTGTTAAAACTATAATATTTTCTTAAGTGTTTCAGTCTTGTTTTCCAGTACATGCTTAAATCTAATACTTGCTCCTGCAAATAACACCACATGAAATCTTCCTGAGACATTGAACAAATTGAGTGTTTGTGTTTTACGTTTAAAATATGAACAAATATCTGTCGATGGGGAATGAAAACTTGTTTGAATTAAGTAATGTTTTTAAGCCCATTGGTAGGTAATTGTTTTTTCTTAACCATAAACTCGTTTAATTTTGATC
Source organism: Sinocyclocheilus anophthalmus (assembly GCA_018155175.1). Lineage (NCBI taxonomy): Eukaryota > Metazoa > Chordata > Actinopteri > Cypriniformes > Cyprinidae > Sinocyclocheilus > Sinocyclocheilus anophthalmus. The sequence goes on along the minus strand of JADLZN010011160.1, from coordinate 4,932 downwards.
AAATTCTCATAAAACAAGACTATTTCACATCGTGTTGTTTCTCCTGTAAATGTTTCTTGATTTAAGAAGCCTGCAGAAACCCTGTTAAAATAGTGGTTCTTTATGCAACTGTCACCAAATCGTCACAGTAAAGCTGTTTGTTTTAAAGACTGAATCTTGTGTTTACAGAAATATTCACTGGAGATCAGCGGCTTTAAGAAGTTTCGATTTTAAAGTCCGGGAACATTGGGGGATTTTAAGATTGTGATTTTCATGAGTGGAAAAGTCGTGCATCTTAATAAAATCCTGTGAATGTTCATGTAAAATCCATTGCTTCTACTTTAAAATATTTCTGTTCTAGGATCCAGAATAATTGTTATTTTCCATCCAATAATCACAAACAACTCCTCCTGTGAATGATCTTTGAAAGGACAGAAGGTAAGCAGGTGTTCTTCATGTTCAGGTGAGTTTGTTCCGGCAGGTGGCGCTGTGTCTGATTTTTCGCAGTTGATTGCAAGAGAAACCTAAAACCTTGCCGCGTGAGATCCTCAGGTACGAAGAGACCGCACATCTGCAGTTGAGTTTAGACTAAACTCATCAACTCCGTCTGCGCAGATCGTTAGAAGTCTGCTTTCATCTGCAGCTTCTGATGCAAATGGTTAATTAGACACTCATTTACTATCCTTACAGTGAATAGTGCAGAGAATACGAGCTAATAGGATGAAACTGGAAAAGAAGACCCTCGAAGGTCAGAAAGATCCAATTAATCGATGTTGAATTTTGGCAAGGCAAGTTCATACACAGTGGTAATTCAAAATGCTTTACATAAAATAATAATAATAAATAATAATCACAATAATAAATCAAGGAATTTAAAACTTTGAAAATGACTTAAATTGATTTAAGAGGTTTAAAATTAATTAAACAGTTAAGAATAGAAAATGATTACACATAAAATACAGTGCGATCAGTTCGGACATCGCACAGTGCTCACTCAATAAATGCACAGCTAAACAGATGAATTTTGAGTCTGTATTTAAATGTGACTAATGTTTTAGCACATCTGGTCTCTTCTGGAAGCTGATTCCAGCTGCGGTTGGCATAATAACTAAAAGCACATTCCTTGTTTTGTGTGAACCCTTGGTATCTCTAACTGACTCGATCCTAATGATCTGAGTGGTCTGTTAGGTTTATATTCAGTTAGCATATCTGCTATATATTTAGGTCCTAGGCCATTGAGTGATTTATAAACGAGTAAAATTACTTTAAAATCAATCCTAAATATAATTGGAAGCCAGTGTAAGGACCTGAGGATTGGTGTGATATGTTCAGATTTTCTGGTTCTAGTCAGAATCTTGGCAGCAGTGTTCTGGATGAGCTGCTGCTGTCTAATTGTCTTCTTGTGAAGGCCGGTGAGGAGACATTACAATAGTCCACCCTGCTGGTGATAAAGCCATGAACAAGTTTCTCCAAGTCTTGACTGGAAACAAAACCTCTAATTCTTGCACTGTTTTTGAGATGATAGTATGCTGATATATTTACTGCTTTGACATGACTACTGAAAATAAGGTCTGTCAAATAAACAAAAAATAAAAAAAGATCCCTAACACCAAGATTCTTGACTTGATTTTTAGTTGTTTGACCCCTAGAGTCAAGGTTTGCATTCACCTTGAGAACTTCATCTTTTTTTCCAAATGCAATGACTTCGGTTTTTTCTTTGTTTAACTGAAGACAGTTCTCGCACATCCAACTGTTAATTTCATCAATGCATTGGCAAAGGAAGTCAATGGGGCTGTAGTCATTTGGATATAAGGCTAGGTAAATCTGGGTATCAGCTGCATAGCTGTGATAGGCAATTTGGTTCTTTCTCATTATTTTACTTAGTGGGAGCATATACAGGCTAACAAGAGCGGTGCAAGAATTGAGCCTTGTGGGCCTCCGCATGTCATGGACGTCCACTTAAACTTATGCTCTCCTATACTCACATAAAAACCTCTCCCTTCTAAATATGACCTGAACCAATTGAAAACCATCCCAGAAAGCCAGACCCAGTCTTCCAGTCTCTCTAGAAGTATGTTATGATCGACAGTATCAAACGCAGAACTGAGATCTAGTAGTACCAGCACTGAAATTTTGCCAGAATCAGAATTTAAAGGCGACTATCATGTAGTAGTCTTCCTGAGTGCTGCTCTGTGCTTTGATGTGCTCGGTCGAAAACCAATTGAAAATTGTCCCTATCCATTGAGTTGAAGTATTTGTTCAGCAGATTAAAGACTACCTTTTCAATAATCTTTCCTATAAAAGGAAGATTTGATATTGGTTTATAGTTGCTCAATATGGTGTTATCAATATTGCTCTTTTTCAGAAGGGGCTTAACTGCAGTTTTCAGGGAGTTTGGAAAGTCCCAGAAAGAAGTGAGGCGTTCACCACTTCTAAGAGATCTGCTTCCAAACAGTTAAGCACCCTTTTGAAAAAATATGTGGGAAGTGTGTCAAGATAGCATGTTGACGATTTAAGGTTCTGTACTATTTCTTCCAAAATTTTGCCATCAATTTCTTCAAAAGCAGACATAGTATCTCCTTTTTGATATTGCGGTCGAATCTGTCTAACCTCTGCATAACATGAGGATGTGCTAATCGCCTTCCTGATATAATTGATCTTCTCAGAAAAGAAGGAAGCAAACTTCATGCATCTTGCTAGTCGTATACCCCAACACAAATTTTTTTTTCACTGGCAATCTGATTTGGGGGGGTTTGTCAGTCTCTCAACATTAGCAAAAAGAGTGTGAGTGTTGTTTAAGTTACTGTTTATAAGGTTTGAGAAGAATGTCTGTCTAGCTTTGCCTAGTTCCACATTAAAAGCACGAAGGCTGTCTTTATATATGCTATAGTGTATTTCAAGTTTCGTCTTCCGCCACATGCGCTCAGCTTTTCTGCATTGTCTTTTCATACTCTTAACTGCTGTTGATTTTCTCCAAGCTGTTTTCTGTCTGCCAGTCTTCCTGCTGACCTTCAAAGGAGCATAGTCAGCAATAACATTCTTTAACTTTTGATTTAAAGATCAAGAGAAGATCACAGAGTCCGCAGAATTCTTGGTGTTAAAGATGTAGCCTCCATAAATAGCACACTAGTTCTTTCTGACAGAGACAAATCTAGATTTAACTTGGATCTGTGTGTGTCAGAGAGAAGTCCAAACACTCCTCTAAAGACAGGGAGCTGAACGGCAAACACAAACCCTCCTCAAAGGTAAAACCATCAGGAGATCATTAATGAAGGAGTGAGTCTAATGAGTCTGTCATTAACAGGTGAAGCAGTCAATCTGGAGTCAGCAGGTGCGTGTCCTACAGTAAAACCTTTTCAGAGAACGTCTCACTAACATTCCCATCACAGTTATGAAAACGTTATTCAAGAATGTTCTCCGAACGCCCCGTTTTTGAAGTGTTTATAAAACATTTTTGGCTATGCAGACATCAAAGGAACATTTGATTTGATCATTTTGAAAACATTATGGGAATGTTACTTTTAAATGTTCTCTGAACGTTCTGAAACTGGTAACATTTAAAAAACATTAGATGACCGTCCAACTAGAACATTTCACAAGAAATATTTTTTGAGAACGTTATTAAAGCCCAGATAACTTTGAATGAACATTATTTTAATGTTACTGGAAGAACGTTTGTTCATAACTTTGCGAGAACGTTGCCGTAACGTTCTGATAACGTTCTCCGATAGTTCTGTGTCAATCAATAGTCTCATGTTGATGAGTGAAATATAAAGCAGGAGATGATGACACGCATGAGGTAAGGACTCATAATTCACTTAAAATATATGAGAAATACCTCAGTTTCAATCTAAAAGTGTTTCATTTTGCAGGATGTCAAAGTAGATCCTGATGAAAGGCAAGAGATCTCAGTTTGACTTTGTTTTTGATTAATGGTGCAAAGCAATGGAAAAAATATTAGTCACAATGAATGTAACTTTCTAAGAATATGGAAATAAGTTTAATCGAGCAAGTTGTTAGAAATAGTGCACTGTTTCTTTAAATCAGAAATGATGGACAGCAGAGATCAAGTTCACCAGAAAACAACAAACAAGATATTTTGATTTGACCATTTCAAGTGTTCGCTCTTGATGGCCACGTCTACAGGTTTTAATGATGGTTTATTTAATTGCTTGTGATCGATTTTAAGACTCGATCAAAAAGCGGCAAGGAGTGTCACAATCACAAGGAGAAGAGCTGACTGCAGATCTGGAGCTCTGCAGCGTGGATGGAAACCTCCAAAACAAGAGCAACAGACACTCAAATCAGGTGTTGTTAGTGGATGATCGTCTCGCGGTGAATGATGTTTGACTGGTGATGAGTAACCGTTGGGACAGATGAAAGTGAATCTGAGGCCGCGCTGAAGCAGGAGACGGATGAACCCCGGGTCACGGCACCTGTCAAGATAAAGAAGAAGAGAGTCAAAGATGAAAAGAGTCGAGAGAAACGCGACGATAAGAATCAGCCGTCTGGGAAGAAAAGGAACAAGACGAGTTCTGAACATGACAAAGCAGAGAAGAACAAGACCAAGAAAGACGGAGAGGAGGAGACGAAAGAAAAGGTGAAGGAGGAGGACAAGAAAGACGAGGAGTCTGATAAGTGGAAGTGGTACGTGTGCGCTGTTTTCCTTCAGGTAGTCTTTAATGGTCCATTTGTTCATTTAACCTTAACTGTGTGAATCAGTTAAGTTCAGCTCATAAAATTGTGGAACTAGATTTAAATAATGAACTTGGTTTTGAAAATCAATGGAGGAAAAATCAAATATGAATATTAGGGATTAAATAGGCTTAATTAATCAGAACTAATGATGCCACAAATATGGAATCTTGCTTCCATCACAGAATAAAAATTAAAAAAGGTAACTGATTTTTTTTCCTCAGAACTGCATGGAAAAAGATCAAACGTGGCCGTTTG
>JADLZN010011159.1:0-43339 GCA_018155175.1 Sinocyclocheilus anophthalmus | reverse complement strand
TTTCAGCTGCAGGGACAGGACGACTGGTTGCAATTGAGGGAAATATGAATGCGGCCAAGTACAGGGCTATCCTGGACGAAAACCTTCTCCAGAGTGCTCAGACCTCAGACTGGGCCGAAGGTTTACCTTTACAAGACAATGACCCTAAGCACACAGACAAAATAACGAAGGAGTGGCTTCACAAAAACTCTGTGACTGTTCTTGAATGGCCCAGCCAGAGCCCTGAATAAACCCAATTGAGCATCTCTGGAGAGACTTAAAAATGGCTGTCAACCAACGTTTACCATCTAACCTGACATAACTGGAGAGGATCTGCAATGAGGAATGGCAGAGGATCACCAAATCCAGGTTTGAAAAACTTGTTGCATCTTTCCCAAAAAGACTCATGGCTGTATTAGATGGCTGTATTAGGGTGCTTCTACTAAATACTGAGCATAAGGGTCTGAATACTTAGGACCATGTCATATTTCAGTTTTTCTTTTTTAATAAATCTGCAAAAATGTCAACGATTCTGTTTTTTTCTGTCAATATGGGGTGTTGTGTGTACATTAATGAGGAAAAAATTTACTTAAATGGTTTTAGCAAATGGCTGCATTATAACAGAGTGAAAAATTTAAGGGGGGTCTGAATACTTTCCGTACCCACTGTATATACACAACAGTTCATTCTGGTTCTCAAATCTGATGGGAACCGTGAGATATTGTACTGGTATCTCTACAGGAACGCCCTTTCACAATTTTGTTTCACTCCGCTTGTTCTAGCCGGGTCTATGTTTTTTTTGTAATTATTCACTGAGCTAATCGTAGAGTACATTAGTTAATATAATATCGGCATCGCCGATAAGTCTTTCCGTGTGGCCGATGTTTTTCAAAACGGGTATCGCGTGTAGTATACTGTATCTTTTTTTATATTCCGGTCTTATTTAATGCTGCTATATGCTGATGACCAAGCATGTAATTATACGCCTTCAGGCTTGCATTATTTTTACAATTAAACAGATAAGCAAAATTAAACAGATCAGAAACATATATCTTTATTATTAACCAACTATCCCATACTATAATTAAAACAACCTGTTGCTCGGTAAACTATGTATTGTACATGTTGTACATGGAATTACACATACTATTTTTGACTAATTTATTAATATTAATTTGTTCATTAATTATGAATTTTAGAAAGGCTGCACTAAACCTTGTTAATTTAAGTGTTACATTTGTTGTTTACATTTTAATTGTTTAGGTTTTATAAATTTTTTTGTTGTTGTTGATGTTTCAGCAAAAGAAAAGGAAATGCTGCACTAATTGTTACCTCAATTGTTTAAATTTTTAAATTTTGGTTTTAATAAATATTTATGCATAATCAATGTTCATTTAGTTTCACCAATTTCCTGCATGTCTCTCATTTACTGTAATTTCATGTATTATATTGGCCTCATATCGGCATCGGCCATTAAAAATACTATATCAGGCGCCGACCATCCAAGGGACTCTTATTTAAGGCGTTCGGTTAGGCCAGATGTTCGGCACCGAGTCGACGGGTGGCGGGGAGGAATCTGCCTTAGAGGGTAGCGATTCGACCACTACTCTTAACGCCTATAGGTGATTTTTTAAACTTAACTCAAAACGTTTGTGATGGCATACCTGTGAGCTTGCAGGGTTTTTAATCAATAATATATGATTTTGTGGAAAGGCATCTGTTCACATTAGTTCAACTTATTTTTAAAATAATTGTGTTTAACAGAAAAATTGTAAACTGATTTGGTATATATATATATATATATATACTATATGTATATATATCTATATCTTATAATATATATATATCCTATATTGTATAGTAATATATATATATATATAATATGTATACTATATTCTCTATATATATATATATATATATATATTGCCATATGGGAGCAAATGATCACTCAACTCACTGATAATTAGATTTCACTATATGATTTTCTCACCTTTTTTACAAACATGAGATTCAAGCATTATTACTGAAAATGTGCCTTGTGTGATTCTCAGACAAATGGTCACATTTCTTGTCATGTCAAATCCAAAAGTTATTGAAATAAATAAAAACTCCAAATCAAATAATGTACACATAATAGCAAATAACAGAAATCTCTTCATATAACAAACTAAGGACTTTGCCTGTGCTCTTTCCCTAGCTTGGATTTCATTGATTATTTTATTATTATTATTATTAGTATTTCTTTCATTTTTTTTTTTAACTCGAAATGTCAAATGTCCGCATTTCCCAGCAGAAAATGCATCTAGAAGCAAAAACAGAATTGTCTGAATTTGTGTTAAAATTATTCTACATAAATATTACATAAAAGCAGACATGGCTGAATGAACACAATCCTTCTCTAACAGTAGTGGCGCTTTTAAACCGCAGCAATATAGCGACTTCCCTCAGTCGGTCACTCTCGCGTCACTCGGATTGACCAACAAAAGTGGCCAGTCTCGCTTAGAGAGACCATCTACTTCGAATTGTATAAAATAAACCACCCAATGCCCTTGGCATGTGATTATTGCATCCAGATGCTGCTGATCACAGCTTGAGTATAAGTAGGCAGCTGGTGCAGAGCATATTCAGCTTTTCGCTTCGGTGCTGAGCGATCACATCGTTCTGCTCCTGAGTACTCTACTGAGAGAAGAAGACTGAACGAGTTCAGCACACTCTTGGAGAGCTCTTCGTGTTGGCGGTACGTGGTTTCCCGTGTCCCAGCGACCAGATGTTGATTGCTGCATTGGAGGGTGAGCCAGAGCTTTCTGGAGAGGAATATTCGGCTGTGCTGCTGTCCTCCGGGACTGTAGCAATGCTTGAATCGGATCCAGAAATAATGGCTATGATTTCCCGGGCCGCCATAGGGGTAGGGCTCGAGTGGAGACTTCCACCATGTCCCAAGCCCTCAAGTTTGGACGATTGGTTTCTCGGGGTGGCGCACGCTGGTTCTCGGGGCCCCACCCCAGTGCCTTTCTTCCCGAAGGTGCATGAGGAGCTCAACAGGTCGTGGACGGCACCTTTTTACTGCCGGAAATCGATCTGCTGGTTCCTCCTCCCTCACCACCCTTGATGGTGGGGCAGCTAGGGGGTTACAAGTGTCCCCCTGGTGGAGTGGTCGGTTGCGATGTAGTTGTGTCCTAATACTGCCTCCAACTGGCAGGGAGAACCGTGCATCCCCTCCTGGGTCTGTAGGTACTCGATGCTTATACGGCCTGTGGAGAAGATGCGTCCGCCTTACACGCTTCGGCGTGATTGCAAGTGCACCAGGCCTAGGCACTGAGGGACTTGCACGAGGGTGGTCACGACCCGAAAGTTCAGAGAGAACTCCGCACCGCGACGGACCTCACTCTACGAGCGACGAAGGTTACGGCGCGGTCTCTGGGTCGTGCGATGTCCACACTGTGGTGGTCCGGGAGCGCCATTTCTGGTTGTGACTGGCTGACATGCGCGAGACGGATAAGACACGATTCTTGAACGCCCCCGTCTCCCATGCCGGCCTTTTCGGCGACACGGTGGAGAACTTGCCCAGCAGTTCCCCGCTGACCAAAGCAGACTGAGGCGTCAGGTACATCCTGCCCCGGCGTGCAGTTGCTGCCGTCGCCGAGGGTGGCCCCCCTGCCGCCGCCCTGCTCCTGCGGCCTCCAGCAAAGCTGCACCATGGAGCTGGTCGCAGGGCAGCCGCCCCGCCTGTCCAGGCCCCTGCCAAACCTGGTGGCAAGTGAAAGAGCAGAGGCCCTGAGATGGGCCCCAGAGATGGAGGGAACTGCTCTTCAGGAGATGGTAAGCACACCACTCCCTCCCCCGGAGGGGGACCAGGTGGATAATCTTTTTTCATCTTTTTTTCCGCCGCTGACCTCCCGGGTGGTCTTCGTATTGGCTACCGTAACGTACCGACTTTCAAAGAGCCTTTTCCCTCTATTTCCCGGGTGTCCTCCTTCACCGAGGGGTCGGGGGGTTGTGGAACGATCCCAGTGCGTATCACACTCACCTCCTCTTCTCGCCCTTGAGCAGCGTGGGACGGATACGGGAGGACAACCAAGGACTACCCCATGGCACCCTCTGCTCGCACGCAGGTCCGTGTTACACAACCCAGACCCCGCCTCGGACTGGCTCCCGAGAACTGCCCGGGCGTTTGTTACGGATTTCCATGCAGGGGCCGGGTCCCCTGCATGGTCTTCCGCGCTGCCTGGCCCGGGTACGCCTGTAGTTCCTTTGATGCCACTAGCGCGGTGTCTGGGATCCTGGCTTGAGCTACCCAGCCCGTCTCAAAGGCTCCTTCGAACCGTCAGGCTCAGCAATGCGATTCAGTCGCCCGGCGTCCTTCTCCACCTGGCCAATTTCCAGTGGCCTCGCGCGCTTCACGACAGTGAAGGCGGCTGATGCTCCTGTCTTGCGTGCAGAGATCGCAGTCCTGCTAGCGAAGGATGCGATAGAGCCGGTTCTTCCAGCCGATATGAAGACGGGGTTTTTACAGCTCCTACTTCATTGCACCCAAGAAAGGCGGTGGGTTACGACCGATCTTGTCTTGAACCGGGCCATTCATCGGTTACCGTTCAAGATGTTGATGCAGAAACGCATCTTCGGGTGCGTCTGTCCCCGAGATTGGTTTGCAGCGTCAACCTAAAGGACGCGTACTTTGTGTCGACCCTTCCGCACCACAGACCATTGCTGTGGTTCGCGTCCGAAGTACGAGCATATCAGTACGAGGTCCTGCCCTCCGGGCTGTCCTTGTTTTCCCGTGTCTTCACGTAAGTTGTGGAGGTACCCCTTGTTCCCCTGAGAGAACAGAGCATTCGCATTCTCAACTACCTCGATGAAGCAGTCTCAGGATCAGTTGTGCGGACACAGGGATTTGGTGCTCTCACACCTCAGCCTGTTGGCCTTCGGGTCAACTGGGAAAAGAGAAAACTCTCCCCGACACAGAGGATCTCTTTTCCCGGTATGGAAAGGACTCGGTCGAAACAGCACCAGTGGACGCCTCCACGCAGGACCGGCTCATTCGGCTGTTGAACTGCTTGAAATACCTTCAAGAGCAGGATGCGGTCCCACTGAGACATTTTCAGAGGCTCCTGGGGAATATGGCAGCTACGGCGGCAGTCACGCCGCTGGGGCTGCTCCATATGAGACCGCTACAGCACTGGCTCCATGGCCGAGTCCCGAGGTGGGCGTGGCAACGCGGCACTTGCCGGGTCCAAGTTACACCGGCCTGCCACAAACCTTCACCTCGTGGTCAGACCTGCCATTTCTCCGGGCAGGAGTACCCCTAGAACAGGTCTCCAAACATGCTGTGGTTGCCTCGATGGGGGGGCCACGGTACAACGTGCTTGCGTTCAGGGTGTTGGGATCGTGCCCCCAACTGCCCTGCATCAACTGCCTCGGTTGCTGTGTCAGTGCACCTGCCCTGACGGTCCTTCTTTCGATCAGGGCACCTACAGGCAAGCATGTACTAGTCCGCACGGACAACACAGCGACCTTTGCGTATATCAACCGACAAGGTGGTCTGCACTCTCGTCGCATGTCGCAACTCTCCCGCCACCTCCTCCTCTGGAGTCGGAATCATCTGAGGTTGCTTCGTGCTGTTCACATTTCTGGGCTGCTCAACTGGGCAGCCGACGAGTTGTCTCGAGCTGCGCTCCCGGGAGAATTGCGACTCCATCCCCAGACGGTCCAGCTGCTTTGGAGACGTTTCGGAGCCACTCAGGTAGAACTGTTTGCCTCTCCAGAAATCTCTCACTGCCAGTTTTTCTTCTCCCTGGCCGAGGGAACACTCAGCATGGACGCACTGGCACAGAGCTTGCCGCGGGGCCTTCGCAAGTATGCGTTCCCCCCAGTGAGCCTTCTCACACAGACACTCTGCAAGGTCAGGGAGGACGAGGAGCAGGTCCGTTGGTGGCACCCTATTGGCCTACTCGGACCTGGTTCCCCGAGCTAGTGTTCCTCGCGACAGCCCCTCCTTGGCCGCTTCCTCTGAGGAAGGATCTACTGACTAAGAGACGAAACACCTGTGGCACCCACGTCCAGACCTCTGGAAAATTCATGTCTGGTCCCTGGACGGGAAGCGGAGGTTCTGAGTGGCCTACCCCAAGAGGTTGTTGACACCATCACTTCAGCGAGAGCTTCGTCTACGAAACACGCCTACGCTTTGAAGTGGAACCTTTTCGTTGAGTGGTGTTCTTCTCGCCGAGAAGACCCCCGAATATGTCCGATCAGAGTCGTGCTGTCCTTTTTACAGCAAGGATTGGAGCAAAGTCTGTCTACTCCACCCTCAAAGTTTATGTCGCTGAAATCGCGGCTAACCAAATAGGCGACCCCGAAGAAGGGAGGTCGCTGGGGAAGCATGACCTGTTCGTCAGGTTCCTTAAGGGGGCGAGAAGGCTAAATCATCCACAGCCCCCCTCTATAACCCCCTTCCCCCCCCCCCCCTTTTTTTTTTTGTGGACTCTGTACTCTAGTGCGCACAGCCGACAGCAGGGCCATTTGAGCCTTTGCAGACGGGCGAGTTGAAATTTCTTTCGATGCAGACTTTTAGCTCCTGCTGGCATTGGCCTCCATCAGAGGCAGGGGACCTTGCACGCATGTTCAGTCAATGAGTCGTTCCTAAGTTCGGGCCGGCTGACTCCCCAGGAAACCTGGGCCCCGTCCCGGCTAGTGCCCAAGGTTTCCCCCGCTACACCCCTTCAGGGATCAGGTGGTTACCTCCAAGCGCGCCCTAGTATTAGCGACCCAATCCCTAGCTTTGCTCTGTCCCGTCCGAGCCTTAAGGTGCTACGTAGACCGGACGCAAAGCTTCAGGACCTCAGACCAGCTCTTTGTCTGTCACGGAGGCCGGCAGAAGGGGAATGCCGTCTCTAAGCAGAGGATGGCCCACTGGATAGTGGATGCCATCACCCTGGCTTATCAGGCACAGGGTGTGCCCTGCCCGTTCAGGTTGTGAGCTCACTCAACTAGAAGTGTTGCATCCTCCTGGGCGCTGGCTCGTGGCGCCTCACTGGCAGATATCTGTAGAGCTGCGGGCTGGGCGACCCCTAACACGTTCGCTAGGTTCTATAGCCTGCGTTTTGAATTGGTTTCCTCCTGTGTTCTCACCTCAAACGGTAGAAGCACTGAGAGGCCCCGGCTTCGGGTCGGCTTGCAAAAACCACTCCAGAGAGTCCATATAGTAGACCCTGTTGAGCTCCTCCATCCCCTCGGCAGCCAGACGTGGCGGAGCGTCCGGCGCCAGGCCTTCACTCGTTGAATCCTCGAGAACCGGTAGAAGGCTGGGTTCCATATGTAAGACCTAAGTGGATCCCATATGTTTTAAGTCCACGGTATAGCCTTGAGCCTGTGTTTCCCCGGCAGACTTCTGCCATTCCAAGAGGGTTACAATCACCTCCATTCTTCCATATGCACCTAAGGAATGTTCATATGTGTATTTGCTTCCGAAACCTCCTTCGGGAAGGTTGGAGCTTCCGTAATGTCCCTGTTCCAAGTAGAACGGGTACGTTTTCCCAGTGTTATCCAGTCTTACTCAGTGGGTAGTGCCATAGCAGCAGTAGCTGGTCCTCTTGTGCAAGCCCTGGCCTACGCCAAAAAGTAGGGGCGCAGGTGGCTTCCACAGGACACTGGAAGGGGCAGTAGCTGTGGCCTTTTGGTAGAATCCCAATTCGTCGGTCACTGACGTGACGTCGAGAGTGACCGACTGAAAGGGAACGTCTCAGTTACGTATGGTAACCCTCGTTCCCTGAAGGAGGGAACAGAGACGTCACGTCCCGTCGCCACAGCTCCTGTACCACTACTGAGCGGCCGGGTCACCGGCTCGGCTCCTCAGCGAAAACCTGAATATGCGCTGCATCTGCTGCCTACTTATACTCACGCTGTGATCAGCGGCAGCTGGATGCAATAATCGCATGCCAATGTGCATTGGCTCGTTTAGTTTACACTCGAAGTAGATTGGTCTCTCTAAGCGAGATCCCAATTCGTCGATCATCCGACGTGACGTCTCCATTCCCTCCTGCAGGGAACGAGGGTTACCATACGTAACCGAGCTTTTCTTTGGTTTCCGCTGTAAACAAAGCAGCACTGCGCTTATAAACACTTATGTACATTATACAGAGGCAAGATGAAAATAAAAACTCCTTTCCGAACATATTGGGCCTATACCCCTACACCCGGCGCAATGCGACGCAAGTGTTTTTTTGCTAGTTTCAGCCCGACGCAGTTCTCATTTTCCCGTCCTGCGCTGCTTTGTTTAAATAGCAAATGCATTTGTGCCCATTTGTATGCCCATGGGCGTGCTGGTCTGAGAACGAGGTGTGTTCAGGCGCATTGTTAGCGCGTTGCTATTTTGAGGCAACTGAAATAGACTGTTTTTTTTTTTTGTTATTTAAAGAGCACATTAGTATAGGCGGGTCCACAGCGTGCGTACACTGTGCTTACACACTGGGCCACAGAGACACGCAGCACCAACACCAAACATGCCAAATATCAAACCCATTCCAAAAAAGTTGGGACACTGTACAAATTGTGAATAAAAACAGAATGCAATGAGGTGGAAGTTTCAAATTTCAATATTTTATTCAGAATACAACATAGATGAAATATCAAGTGTTTAAACTGAGAAAATTTATCATTTTAAGGGGAAAATAAGTTGATTTTAAATTTCATTGCATCAACACATGGCTGAATCTAAAAGTGCAGGAGTTTGGGGGACCAAGGACATGCGGCGTTTACCGCTGTGTGGCATCCCCTCTTCTTTTTATAACAGTCTGCAACGGATCACTGGGCCAACCTAAATGCGTGCTGAGACAATTGCTCAAGTTTAGGATCAGCCGAGGCTTCTTAAATGTGTCCCTTCTTGTCCCTAATACAGGCTTCTAGCTGTCAACTGTCGTAGTACTTCTTTGTCGCACTGTCCTCTTTATTATGTGCCAAATGTTTTTCTATGGGTGAAAGATCGGACGCAGGCTGGCCATTTCCTACCCGATCCTTATTCTACGTCAGTCCATGATTGTTTAATTGATCAGTAAGCTAGGTCTTCCCTGAATGAGACGATGTCTGAAATGGGGTAATATGTTGTTCTAGAACTTGATCATACCTTCAGCATTGTGGTGCCTTTTCCAGAGTGTAGCTGCCATGGCCACACGCCCCTCTGCAACCCCATACCACAAAGATGCAGGCTTCTGAACTGAGAGCTGATAACAAATTGGGTTGTCCTTGTTCTCTTTAGTCTGGATGACATGGCGTCCAGTTTTCCAAAAAGAACTTCAAATTTTGATTCGTCTGACCACAGAACAGTTTTCCACTTTGCCACAGTCCATTTTAAATGAGCCTTGGCCCAGAGAAAACGCCTGTGCTTCTGGATCATGTTTAGATATGGCGTTTTTTTTTTGACCTATAGAGTTTTAGCCGGCAAATGCGAATGGCACGGTGGATTGTGTTCATTGACAATGTTTTCTGGAAGTATTCCTGTGCCCATGTTGTGATTTCCATTACAGTTAGCATTCCTGTATGTGATGCAGTGCCCTCTAAGGGCCCGAAGATCACGGGCATCTAGTTTGGATTTCCGGCATTGACCCTTACGCACAGAGATTGTTCCAGATTCTCTGAATCTTTGGATGATATTATGCACTGTAGATGATGATAACTTCAAACTCTTTGCAATTTTTCTCTGAGAAACTCCTTTCTGATATTGCTCCACTATTTTTCGCTGCAGCATTGGGGGAATTGGTGATCTTCTGTCCATCTTGACTTCTGAGAGACGCTGCTACTCTGAGAGGCTCTTTTTATACCAATCATGTTGCCAATTGACCTAATTTGCAAATTGGTCCTCCAGCTGTTCCTTATATGTAGATTTAACTTTTCCGGCCTTTTATTGCTACCTGTCCCAACTTTTTTGTAATGTGTAGCTCTCATGAAATCCAAAATGAGCCAATATTTGGCATGACATTTCAAAATGTCTCACTTCCAACATTTGATATGTTATCTATATTCTGTTGTGAATAAAATATAAGTTCCCAACTTTTTTGGAATTGGGTTTGGATTACAAACCATTAAAGTATTTGGCATGGTAAAAAGATTATTATTGTTTTTAGGCTCATAATATAAAATTGCCTACAATGTCATATGGATAGTTTTATGCTGTAGCAGAATTAGCTACCTACAGTATTTGGCTCCCGCGCCACGAGCAATCCGTTTCCTCTCTGGAGATGTGTCTGTCTTGCGCTTGCAATGATGTCAATGCACTCCGCCATGGCACGAGCGCAACTGGCTCTTAAAGGGAATGGGAGATGAGACTCTGATTGGTTTATTGCATGTTATGCCCAAAACACACCCATTATTCATTAAGAGAATAGGGACAACCCTTTTAGACCATGCGACCATGCGCAGACTGTTTTTCCCATCGTTAAACTAGTAAAAGTGGATTTGGACACGCCCTAAGCACACTTGCGCCATGCGCTTTAGACCATGCGCTTAGATTGTTAAAATAGGGCCCAAAATGTTTTGTTCGGAAAATATGAAAATATGAAATTTCCCCACATCGGGGGTACATAAAACCCCCACCCCCAATTTTATTGTGATTCATTTAACATCAACTGACTTGAATCGTCACATATTTTCATTTATTTTTAACCGGCTCAGGGGGCATCATTACATCCCTAAATCTTGCCGAAACTAGACACTGTATATTGTTGCTACAGATATTATCAACAACTTTAAATGAATTGTTTTGTATCACCACCATTTTTTATTTGATTATCATTCGCAATCTTCTACCTTTGTCTTTTTGTCTGATTTTCAATGATTTTTTTTCAAATAATAGTTTGTATTGTTGTGATTCAACTTATAGCTGGTTGGCTTGGTTCATGGCTCGTAAAGATTTTATTTTATTTTTTTAATCCCTACGTGAAAAATGAATGGAATAAATACTTCCGGAACCAGTGCAAAAAGTGGGCAGGAACTAATGCACTCTATAGTGATGCTTTTTGAGTTTATAATGGAGAATATCCATAGAATCTTCAAACCTATGTGCATTATTATGTATATATATAATTATATATAATATATATATATATAGATATATATATCTATATATATATCTATCTATCGGTGTAACGGTTCAATTTACTCACGGTTCGGTTTGTATCACGGTTTTAGAGTCGGTAGATTCGGTAAGATTTGGTATGTGCTATGTTTAGGGAAAAAAGGGCTATACTGTCAAATAAAAATAAAGAAAATAAGAACAAATAATCTAACTACAATCAACAGCACAAATAAATAAACAGTGAAAAAAATACAAATAAAATAAACAGTGCTTTTCAGTTTTTTTTTTTAGGTAGGTCTAACAGTAGTTTTTAGGTACAGAAATTGAATAAAGTAATCTAATGTAAAATAACATTGCATATTTGAATGTATAAATTAAAGATTAATCCTTATTAAATTTACAGAAGCTGTTCAGTCAAGAGCATGAGTGATTTCCTTGTCTTTTGTTGTTTAACATTAAAACCATGCAATGGACCCAGTACATTGATACGGTACATTCCATGTCTGCTATGATACTCACCAAGACGGCACTTCGCATTGAACAAATTTGACAAAGAGTGACTTGTTCGTCCATGTTTTTTTTTTTTCATCACTGTGTGTAATGGTCTTCGGAGCCAGAATGCTATACATCGCAGACACACATTAGCCGAACTCTGTCTGTTTTACGTGTTATTTTTAACAAGCCACATTACAGATGCATTTTCAGATTTAAGTTGAACTGCCGAAACCGTGGTTGAGAACATACAGTTGCTAATTTTTGACAGAAAACCGTGTACAACACTAGATATATAATAGGATATATATATACATTATATATATATATATAATATAAACAGTTCGTTTCTGGTTCTCAAATCTGATTGGTTGATAACCGTGAGATATTGTACTGGTATAGCTACAGGAACGCCCTTTCACAATTTTGAATCACTCCGCTTGTTCTAGCTGGGTGTATGTTTTTTTAAAAAATATTCACTGAGCTAATTATAGAGTACGTTAGTAAATATAGGAAGAAACGTCTAGCTTCGCGGTTTCTCTCTCTCTCATTTGGATGCACGTCTTGCCGCATTATTTCTCACTAATAACCTCATTATTCCTCACTAATAGCCTAACTGAAGCAGCACATGCCCTTGATACGAATTCTAAATGTGACGTATGTTTAACTGTCAACTTGAGTTTTGAATCCGTGGCGGAAGGAAGTAGTTAGGCACAAAAGAGGGTTTTATTATGCACTCCGTTGTTTCTTGTTTAATTATGTTCCGTCGAACTGTTGTATAAACACAGTATTACTCTCGTACTCGAGCGATACCGGCTTTATATCAGTGGCTGTGATTGCCTCCGGCACTCGGCCTATGGCCTAATCACAGTCATGCTGATATAGAGCCAGTATCGCTCTCGTTATTCGTGGCACACACACATCCATTCGACACACATATCCATTAAAATCCATTACAAAGAATTTAGCATATTTTTATTGCATTTCTGTGTAATGTAGGTCTACTAATGACTTCTGTTAGGAATTCTCTTCCAGCCTGTTGTTTTGTGGTGTTTTTGTGGTTAAGTTCTTCCGGCAGCTGCTTCTGCATCCATGGCACTGTGGATCAATGTTGATTATAAGAATGCTCTCTTTCTCTTTGTGTTTGTTGTGTGTGTGTGGCAGGCTTTTCTAATAGAAAATCTCCATGCCTCATTGATTCCATTACAAATCCATTAGCTCCCTAAGCCCAGTGGAGGTCTGATCTTTAGGAAGTCCTTAATGCTGAGCAGCACTGAGCTAACAGTACAGGCACAAACAGCCTATCTACTCACAGGCATTTTTATCTACCAGAACGATTAAAAGCATGATATTAACAATATTCAATGTAACGATGTGAGTTGGATTTGCCGGTTTAATCATCTGCAGGCAGTGTAGCTTTTATTGTTAAATTAATATTTTGGTAATTCAAGTTTTTGGTCCTAAATACAATCCCATAAATAAATTAATTGATAAAGCTGCATAAACCTTTGCATTAATGCCCTAAATTTGGTATTTATTTATCACCTTTATGTGTTTATTTTTATTACTTGCATGACTCTACAAGTCACTTTTTTATGCTGAAGCAGGCTACCCATGGAGAACTCATGAGCGCCTGCTCTTCTGGAGACACCATCATTCTTTCCACAGTTAATACACAAAATACTGTGATGTAATCATGTATAGGCTTAAAAAAGATTGATCCAAACGGAATTGTTGGCCAGAAGTGGCCAAACGAACTCTGATCTAGCCTAGGTACTGTATGTTATGAGTTACAGTATGTTGTCCGAAGTACCATCTGGTGGATATTATATGAAGCTCGACAAATGTCTTTAAATTGCAAGAAGTGCCTGTGCTGTGTGGTGGGTTTGCATGACACATTTTAAGGCCACATCTGTATAAACCAAATAATTGATCCTGAATCATAAAATTATTTAATTAAATTATTCAGAGTTACACCCTGGAATTTTATTCAGTGGCCAGTTGTCAATTAGCCTAGTCCTCATGCAAATAAGGGGAGGGAAAAGCAGTAAAGTGAAGCAGTGAAAGCTAAAGTCAAAGCCTTGAATTTGACTACAATCAGTTGAGTTAGACTAAGAGGGGTGTGACATGGGCTGCCACATTTTAGATGATCTGAAGAGGCTTAGTTGCCCCCTGGCTGGAAGGCTGGCCAATAGACCATTGTAGTTGTCCAGACTTGCTATGGCTGTGAAACATGCTCACACAAGATGGGTCTGATATTCCTACACTGCAAAAAATGCATTTCTAGCTTAGATCTTTTGTCTTGTTTCCAGCCAAAATATCAAAAAATTCTTAAATCAAGAAGGATTTTCTAGACAAGTAAAAATTATTGTCTTGTTTTCAGAAAAAACAAGTCAAAATTAAGTGAGTTTTTGCTTGAAACAAGCAAAATAATCTTGTTTCAAACAGAAAACACATGTGGTTGCCGTAAGCCCGCCGGCCATGCCGTTCTCAAGCCCGCCCGCTTTCGCTCACTCTAGGCCGCCGGACGGCGCTCCCTCTAGGCCTCTGGCCTCGCTCACTCTGGCCGGCGTGTGTTTCGTTGTGAAAGCAAAACTACTTTGTTTGGCCTTCCAAAAGAGGACACGACTAGAAATCAGTGGTTAAGTTGTATTTACAACACTGTTCCAGAACAGTACAACCCAAATATGCAGATGTGTCCAGTGCATTTTATGGAGGACTGTTTCTTGATCCTGGTAGAGTAGATTACAATGCCGGCTGTTCTGACTCACAGACTGTAAGTAAGTTTTTTATATTTAAAGAATTTGCCACTGACAATTCAAACGCGCGTTTTGAGCAGTGCAGAGTAGCATTTGTTGTTTGTCATTTCTCCGATCACAAATGCAGACCGGGTTTTATGTTTAAGCGGCACAATGCAATGCAACGCAACGCATAAAAAAGACAGTATAAGTCATTATAAAATTAGTAATTATGTCCCCACTGGATGCAAAAATGCCTCATTTATAATGGGTTTTAATGTTTTGTCTCGTCGCTCCGGTCGGACAAGGCATCACAGTAATGGTAAGGGGTGTAACATTTCCGTCAAACGCTTGAGGTATTCGACCAATCACAATGCACTGGATAGCTGGCCAATCGCAGCACACCTCGCTTTTCAGACCAATGAGCTTTTGTAAAAATCTACGCGTTTCAGAAAGGCGCGGGGCATAGAGGAGAAACAATATGTACAGTATGTGGAAAATAATGTGTTTTTTAACCTTAAACGGCATAAACACATTTCATTACACCAAATACACAAATAATGTACTTTTTAGCAACTTAGAAACTTACTTACAGCTGGGAGTCAGAGCGCCCGACTGTCCTTTCAAAGTTGAATGCCCCCTTATAGAAACAGGACCCGGGCATTGTAGGCTCTCTCTCAGGAAACAGTCCTGTTCCTACAAAAATGCGCCTGCACACATCTGAAATATTGGTTGAATGTGCCGGAACAGTGTTGTAAATACAAACTTACCAAGATTTCTAGTTGTGTCTCTTTCGAAGGCCAAAAAAGAGTTCGCTTTCACACAAAAACACACAGCGTCACACCGGTGGCTGAGTGAGGAACGGCCGGCCAGGCTTGCGGAACAAAATGTGACGACCCCGGGGCTGGACTCCGCTTAATCCACGGTGAAAGCCGATCCGCCAATCCACAGCGCAAAGTTGATGTATTTACTCAGCGACCAGCATGGATTCGCTCTAGGCATGACGAAGCACATATTGTCTTTTTTTGGAAGGTCAAACAAAGTAGTTTCAATTTCACAACGAAACACACAGCGTCTCTACAACATGGCAGCGGCACCGGCGGCAACAATACTACAGCGAGAACAAAAGTTACACATTCTTTCTTTGCGTGAACATTGGGCGGCGTTATGCAAATCTTCCCAAATCGTGACGTAGACATGGGAGGGTGTTTAAAGAGCGTTTTATGTAGGTAGGCGTGGTTGACTCTTAACTTTTTATAAAGAATAACTCTTTGGATTTAAGACTTTAGTCTTCGCAACTTTACAGATCTTCCTTATGCACCAAGAGCTTGTAACACTCCAAAGAGAAAGGAAAAATTTAAGTGCTGGAAATAGCGGATGCTGGGCACAGAATGTTACAACAAACTTGACTTACGTCACTTTGGATATTAGAACGGTAAAATAATTCACGTTCACGGTTTTTTGAAAAATAGTTCATATATAATATCATATAGACATCGTATTATAAAGCCTTATACTAATTTAGCTCAAAAAGAGGAATTCTGAGCAATAACGCTTCTTTTCTATTAGCATCTTATATTATATTGTCTTATGCTAAAGAATTGAACTGTCTGCATACGATTTTTTTTGTGGCGAGCACGAAAGAAAACTAGAGGGAACATTGATCTTGTGTATTAAGTGACTCTTATATCACCTAATGCTCTCACTCTTCTTGTATGAGAAAGTAATTTAAACTAAAAACAGAATTTAAATGTATATAACAGCATCATAATAACCAGTGTCTGGGTTTATTTTATGATTAATGACAGGCTGACTATATGTTATCCCTGTATATGTGTCATGTTTCTGTACACCTCCAAGTGTTCCAACTTTGCAATGACTCTTTGCCAATTTGTTTTACATTTACTGTGCTCCTGTATAAGCAAAGGATGTCAGGTGATATACAAGCATCCCAATGCAGGCTTCCTGTTTCTGCCTGCTAGAATGCAAATTGCAGTACTTGAAATTTGAGACCACATCTCAGTCTTCATAAAACGAGAGTTTTTCTCATTTTTGACTAAATGTTTCATGTGATAGTTTTGTTCAGAGACATTTTTGAATTCCCAGGTGACAGTAAATGCCTAGGGCAGCAAAAGTAGTTTTTGGATGACTAATGCAGGTAAATAAATAACAACTTTTATAACATTTACATTAGATAAGATGGTGTCACAGTATATTTTTGTATTCATTCACAAGAAAAACAAGCCTCCAAAAGTCTGACATTAGTCTTCTCTTTGTCATTTGCTGCTGTACCTTGTTGTCATTTGGTCATGTACCTTGTTGAATCCTGTCAGATCTTGGTGTTTTGCACTGTGCTGGATTGTGCAAAGTTGCTGATGAGGCCTAGCAATCTTTGCATATTCTCAATTCTTGCCAGGTAGAGAGAGAAAGTGGTTAACCAGAACACATCCTTTGAGCAGGCGCACTGGTCAGATTACCACAGAAGTGACCAGAGGAGCTGTCCTGACAAAGATTTAAACCAGTAAATCTGTTTACCAATTCATGGTGAAGCCATACATTTCCCTACTAAGTCATGTCAACTCTGACTGAATCAATTTGAAATCATGTAGCTTTAGCATAGTTCAGAATTCACTGTTTTGTTCATAATTGTTTTGGTGAGGCTGTGAATGTGAGCTTTGGAAATTGGCCAGGCAATTGTAGCATGTTTTGGTGACACCCCCTAGTATGTTCGACGCTCCATGAGAAAGAGATGTTAATTGGGCCTATAAATAAAACATAGATAAGACAAGCCTGGTACCACCTGCTCAAAAGAGCACCAGAAACACCTGGTCAGTCAAAGGAAAGGAATAACGGTGGAAGAAGCTGAAGACTCCAAAGAAATTATGTGAGAAGAGGAGGGAAGGATGAAGCAATGAGAGGGAGTGTAAAGCATGAGTTATGAGCGCAGTATGAATAAACATAGCTAGAGTAAGTTGATACCACCTGCTATGAGTCGACTTTTAAAAGGTCAGGCTGAGCCAAGCTAAATTCCACACTCACATTTACATCTGCTCACCTGATGACAAGCTTATGACAACGAGTGTCTTATGCAGCAGAAAAGAGTATTTTTTTACTCTTTTTTTACTTTTTACGCTGAAAAAATTAACACCCGGCCCAAGATACAATAGTGAAGTCTTATTTGTGAAAGAGGCAATTCTTGTCAATCGCATAATTGCACTGAATGATTCTAAATCTGCTGTAATAGGGCAAGCTGTTTGCATCAGTGGTTCTCCCCCTGGTGATCTCAACAAACTTCCAAGGAAAACTTCCACATAATTATTGTTAAAATAATTAAAATGATTGTTATTAATAATATATTGAAATAGTCTAACTTAATTAAAATGCTAAAAAGACATGCAGTCATTTTTAATAAGCCTGAATAACTATTGTTATATTGAAGAACAAAGTTCTTGAAACTTATGAAATCGTAAAATGTACCTATATTGACACACTGTATATAGGGGATTGAAAAAGATTAAGAACCACTGGATGAAGTTACATACATACATAATTGTCGACATTTGTGTATCTTCAACTCTATTAGGAGTATTTTTAGTGGAGTAATATTTCATTAGAATATAGGTACTTTAATTGAAGTACTTGACTTGTGTACTCCGTCCAACACTTGTCTGAGACAAAATAATTTGTCTTAAACCCTTGATTACATTCTCTTCTAGCATGTTATTTGACTTCCTTAAATAGATTTAAATGTTTGTGGTAAGATATTTACATTTTGGAATTTATGTCATTGCATCTGGTGCTTTTCAGTAAAACCATCTGCATTCAGTCATTTAGATTTTTTCTATCTGAAGTTCTGTTTTTTTCTGTAGTGTCTGGGATTCTGAACAAGATTTTTTTAGACCAGCAGCTCTTCAAGCTATAATCACTTCTTTCAGGATGTGGCCTTATTGGAGTGAGATTTGATTGGCTGTTGCCGTGGGAGCTGGGAGACTCATCGCTGTGGGTTACTAGCAGCAGGAAGTGATTGGTTGGTAGGTGCGGCTGTAAGAGGTGAATGGTTTCCATCTACAAAATGTCAGGATTTAGAAGAGGAGGCTGAGTGTTGGCAGCTGGGAGTCTCTTTTGCGTACTTTATAACCTCAGAGAGATTCTAGCACTGAAGTCTGACATCATGCATCCATTACACCAAAGCTAGGATTCTCAGAAATTAGATAATGCACCAATTTCACGGTATGATACATTTTATTTCACGATAACGATATGTACCCTGATATAGCTATTTTTATTTTATTTTTGTTATTAAAATTAAGTAAAAGAAGCTAATTACAAGCACAACAGAACAAATAAATATGAAATCAACTTTTAATTTATTCAGCTACAGTAGGCTAGGTTTATTTAACGTAGTAAGAAATATTACAGAAATTGAATAAAGTGGATAAATAAAATACTGTATAGTATTCACTGTATCAATCAAACATGATTAACATTAATAATGACAGATGGCAGCAGGTAAATAAGGCTGCTGTCTCTTTAAGACCAACTGCACGGATCCAATATACTGAAACACATCCGGTTTTCACCCAACTGTTTTACATTTATTTAACATTTAACCGACTGTGTTTACTTGAATATTCCACACGACGGGTATTATGACATAACAGTGTGCGTATTTGACCATTCAAGCACAATAAAACACAAAAGAGATCTGTTTTCGCGATCACATGCTGTCGAGAGAGGGGCTTTCAACATGAGTAAAAGAAGGCGATTTATGAATGCTGAAGAGGTATAAGAAGCAATAAATGCCATGAGCGATGGAGAGTCTGAAGTGTGGGGATATAATTAATTAAATAAAGCATCCTGTCGGCTCAGCATCTGACGGCGATCAATATATCATATTTAGACGTTTTATCCTAATGTTACTCATAATTGTTCAAAATTTGGATTAATTATTTAATTTTTGTTTTGCCATTTCTATCGTTTATTGTTCGCTTCTGTGTTGCTATTTATTCTAGTCTGCCTGTTTCCTGAAGAAAAAAAATCCAATCTGATGTAGGCTAATGAATAAAACCTTTTTTTGATTACCTTGCTGATCAGTTTATTGGTGTTCTTTTTGTATAATTCAAATTATAAATGATATAATTAAACAAATTAATAATTAATTAGGTGAAGCTGTGCGCTTGAATTTGTCATCGCATCATCCTATGCAATGTGGTGAATTAGGCCTATTATTGCTCATTATTGTCTATAGGCTATTTTAGTCATTTAAATAACATAGGTTATCTTAATATATTGATTAATGACAGTGTTTTATAATAGCCTATTACACCAGACAAATATGTATTTACTTCCTTCTGATTCTCGTTTTCAGTGCAGGCTTGTTTAGCTTAAAGGGGCCATATGATGCGATTTAAATTTTTCCTTTCTCTTCGGAGTGTTACAAACTCTTGGTGCATAAAAAAGATCTGTAAAATTGCAAAGACTAAAGTCTCAAAACCAAAGAGATTTTATAAAAGTTAAGAGTCAGCCACAACTACCTAAAACAGCTTTTTCTAACACGCCCCCACATGTCTACCTTACTATGTGGGAAGAGTTGCATAACGCCGCCAAAATGTTCACACAAAGAAAGAAGGCGTAACTTTTATTCTCACTGTAGTATTGTTGCGCTGCAGCCATGTCCTGAAGATGCTGTGTGCTTCGTTGTGAAAGTGAAACTACTTGTTTGGTCTTCCAAAAGAGGACGATATCCGCTTCGTCAGGCCTAGAGCTGATCCGTGCTGGTCGCCAGATCGGCTTTCACCGTGGACAAAGCGGAGTCCAGCACGCCTCAGCTCACTCTATCCCCGGCCTTCAGAGCACGCTATGCGGTGCTTCCTCACGCTAGGCGCTGTGTTTTTCGTTGCCATTGATGATTCAAACGCGAGTTTTGGGCTGTAGAGTAGCGCTTGTTGTTTGTCATTTCTCCTATCACAAATGCAGACAGAGTTTTATGTTTACAATGATGCAATGCAACGTAACGCGTAAAAAGACAGTATAAGTCATATAATCAGTAATTATGTCCCCACTGGAGCAACAAATACCTAGTTTATAATGGGTTTAAATATTTTTGTCTCGTCGCTCTGGCCGGACAAGGCATCAACAGTATGTGAGGGGCGTAACATTTCCGTCACACGCTTGAGGTATTCGGCCAATCACAACGCACTGGATAGCTGGCCAATCACAGCACACCTTGCTTTTTCAGACCGATGAGCTTTGTAAAAATCAAAAATCGCGTTTCAAAAAGGCGGGGCATAGAGGAGAAACAATAATGTACAGTATGTGGAAAATAAAGTGTTTTTTTAACTTTAAACCGCATAAACACATTTCATTACACCAAATACACAAAATAATGTTCTTTTTAGCAGCATCATATGACCCCTTTAATATTGACCGTTATGAAACGTGACTAGTATATACAGCGACCCCTGGTGGTTCTAGTGTTAAATTGTTTGATCTAAATGTTTTATAGCTTCACTATCCTCTTACCCGTAATTGTTTCTCCCTAATTACCCGGTTTACCCATTTTTTAAAGGCTCTTATGCCCTTATTGCACAGAATGTATTTCCTCTCTGCATTATTTCTACTGATTCTTTTTTTTTTATTTTGTGCATTTGCTTAAGCATAACACAAAATAATATATTGAAGATTGTTTGCACATAAATAAATCTTTGCACACTTAACTGTCGAGAGGGTAGTTATAGTTAAGTGACTTGTGTTTTATGGAGATGATGGAGATGATGAGGTGATGATTATCATTCAAGACTACAGTGACTAATGTATACAAAGTGATGTGGTCTTTTTGTCTTGGGTTGCCAGTACAGTTTGCCTCCACTGAATAATAAAAATTATAATAAAAATCTGAATAAATAAAAACATCACTTAGGTGTATGAATAAATGAAAATGTTTACTGAGTTGTATGAATAAACAATGATATTTTACAGAATTGTGTAATATGCAAATACATGTTAGGGCAATGTGCATAACTAAACAGTCCCTAAAATTACCCTTTAGCATCTTTTTACTGTCACTAGAACCAGTGAGGTTTGTTAAAGCTGGTACAGTTGAGCTTTATTTATATTTGATGTGCTCTATGCATGTGCGTTTATCAGTGTTTATATGTGAATAAAAGCCTAAAAAAGCCTCTGCCGAGACTAGGAGAAACTATATATATATATATGTATATATACATATATCGTGTCGGTTACGTATGTAAACCTTGTTCCCTGAAGGAGGGAACGGAGACGTAACGTCGGATGACCGACAAATTGGGATCTCGCTTAGAGAGACCAATCTACTTCCAGTGTAAACTAAACGAGCCAATGCACAATGGCATGCGATGATTGCATCCAGCTGCCGTTGATCACAGCGTGAACATAAAAAGGCAGCCGGTGCAACGCATACCAGGTTTTCGCTGAGGAGCCGAGCCGGTGACCCGGCCGCTCAGCAGTAGTACAGCAGCCGTGGCGACGGGACATGACGTCTCCATTCCCTCCTTCAGGGAACAGGGTACATAGTTAACCGAGAAGTCCCTTTCAGTCAGTCAGTTCGACGTCAGTTCTAGGGGGCTTCGAGGTAAAGGAGCGCGGGGTACAGTGGGGCAGGTCACAAACGAAGATATTGGTAGGAGCAGAATGATGTTATCACTCGGCTCAGAAGCGAAAAGCTGGTATGCGTTGCACCGGCTGCCTTTTTATGCTCACGCTGTGATCAGCGGTAGCTGGATGCAATCATTGCATGCCATTGGCTCGTTTAGTTTACACTCAAAGTGGATTGGTCTCTCTAAGCGAGATCCCAATTCGTCGGTCACCGACATGACGTTGAGAGTGACCGGACTGATGGAAATATTAAATAGTGGTAGTAGTACGACGTAACGAGATCAATTCCGGCAGCTGCTTTTTAAACGCTCCTTTTGGTATTTGTGTGAGCGCTCTATGAAGAGCATCAGTGGTTTCTATTTACAGCGTGTTTTTGCAGCATTGAGAATTGTAGCCATCAGAGCCATTTAAGTTAGTCAGAATCTGCTCAGTATGCCAAAGTTAGTGAGAGATCTGCACGTACACAAATAGTTTTGTTGTAACCAACAAAGTGAACTAAAGTGATATCAGTTTCATTGATTAAGTGAGCGCTCTTTGCTGGGTTTCTGTATATAAATGTCCTTATATATAACCCATTATTAATTTGATTAACTCATTGATAATTTAAATAAACAATTTATTTTTAATTCTGCTAAATACCCACCATATTAAAATACTGAATCTGAAATTGCAGCTTTTGGCATAGTGTTAACCATAGTAACGGATGGGACAAAAAATATGAAATGTAAGAAAAGATCTGTCTATTATGTCTTGCAGTGTGTGCAATTGTCCTACCTTTGTTCTGTTACCTGTAATATGTGTTTCCTTGCTTTTCATTTTATTACTATCTTTTCACTTGATCTTTTTAATGGAGTGTTGACTTAACTGAACAATATTTGAAGGCTATGCTAATGTTTTAATTAGAGATCGACCGATATATCGATTTACCAATATTTTTCCCGATATTTAAGCATTTTACCATAATCGGATATTGGTTTTGTAATATCGGATTCACCGATAAACACCGCCATCTTGTGGACGTTTTGAAGATTGCGCGCAGGATCGCCATTGCAGCGCATCTGAGGGGAGACGAGACAACAACAACGGCGTGCAGGTACTTGATATAGTTGCTATAGTTAGTAAACTTTATTTAACATAACAGCCATTTATGCACAAATTAGATCAGGAAATGCTCCAGCACGGCCACCGCATGTAACTTTTAACAAGATTCACATGTTTAAAACACCCTAAATTGTATTAACTTTTACTATATAACCATTTTTTCGCTAATAAACATCTAAATAAATACAACTCTATAGAAATTAATTATTTATTATCTCCGCGAGCGACCGCTGTTTGAGTATAGTTCTGTGTAAATGCAAAGATAAACCGTGCTGTCAGCAGGCATTTCATAATATAGAAGGACAAAAACATTATTAATAACTCTTAAATAACATTCCAGTTGAGAAATGCAATAAAAAAAATTATGTTTTGTTCGTTATATTCCAATATTCCAGAGAATATCATTCAGTGAATTAACATTATCCAGTGAAATATTCTTCACTCTTTAGCCTATTAAAAACTATTTAGCCTATTATAAACCTACTAAAACTGTAGTTTAAAAAGTTGATATGACTCCTGTCCTTTATTCATTTTCTCCATTTGAAAAAATTAGACATTCTACATTTATTTTGCTTACTGTTAATATTAGTGTTGTTGCCGTTTATGCTTTTTATAAATAAAATGTTTTTATTGTTGTAATATAAAGATTAAATTTAACATGAAACACTGCACATTTTCAACAAAAGAAAAAAAAATGAAAAGAGGAAAACCCAAAGTGAAGTATGTTCTTACTTCACTCAGTCATTTATTTACTTTATAACAGTAAATAAATATCGGTTCTGCATATCGGTTACCGGGCACATAAACATGCAATTAATTGGTATCTGTATCGGTTATAAAATATCAATATCGGTCGATCACTAGTTTTAATGTATTATTTACTAATAAGTATTAATAGCATTAATAATTAACTAATTTCATTTATTTAATATTTTTATTTTCCAATAGTTTTATTTTCCAAAATATATTCAAATGAAACCGCTTTTACTATGGTATGGTAATTTTACTGATATTTACTGACTACTGAAATGTTGGCACTTTGACAACATTAGTCCTTGACTGAAATCTCTGGGCCTCCCATGGCTGTGGTTCCCGGAAATCATTACCACTTTTCCCCACTTAATGACATGCCCTGAGTATAAGGATGCAGCATAGCAAAGTCTGAATAGCTTTGGAATGCACTCTGTTTTATTGCGACACATGGCATGAGCCCTTTTTCCTCTCATACACATTGCGGCTCAGAATAATGAAATAGTCACTGTGAGATGTAAAGGCTAGTCTGTGTGGAAGTTGCATCAGTCTAAAGCGTAGCCTAGTGCCACTGTTTGACTGAACCCAGAGAACGCTCTCCCTTATATCACAGGCTACAGCTGCAGCAGGGTCTATATTTAGATGCCTTTTCCACACACATACATATTCTTCCTTCGCTTGCACTGTCTCTGCCTGTACCACCTACAGTGAATCAAGCAGTGTCTGTCACCCACACCCCCTTTTCTGTTGCTAATGTATATGTGTGTGTTTGTGTGCACACATTGTAGTGAATGGTTGAAATGAATAAGGTATCAGACACACTTTGTTTCGTCATATGAGACAAGACCAGTTTTATAGTGCTTTATACAATACAGCAGCGTTACATGAATAAAACAGTAAAATTACAGTGTTAATGCTGGAAGATTATGAAACAAATTCAATTTTAGATAAGATAAGATAATAGTGTCATTATTCAGCTCAAATTAAGTTTAGTAACTGTGTTGCAAAGTTAATACATTATGAAATGAGTTCAGTTCAGCTGAAGAAAGCAGCCCTACAAAAGATAGGATGTTTAATGTTGATTAAATTCAGTTCAATAACAGTGCTAATAAATTGGTGTCATTATCCAGCTCAATTCAGTTCAAATTTTGTTCTCAAGAAGAAGAGCACAAACCTTTTTACTCCACCAAAGTATTACATCTCCTGTTTGTTTAACATTTGTCTTTGTATTCTAATATTGATAAGGAAAATGCAATCATCTAATAATTTACTGGCAGAATATTTGAGTCATTGATTTGAAGATTATTGTTTTTTATGTTGCCATGTGATTGCACAATGAAGCCATATGGTGCAGGCTTTGCATTCCTCCTAATTGTGTAGAAAGCCTCCCAAACAACTGTTTTAGTCCACAAAGATATTATAAGCATTTTAACTGCCACGCACAAGAACACACCCAAACTTACATAATTGCACGCACGCGCACACACACACACACAGTCTTGTACCGGTTATTGGGGAAGGAATCCAGTTTATCCACTGCAGTATAGGAACTGAAATCAGGTTTATAGCTGCCACACCTTGAGTGATGAATTAATAATAAACTACAGAGGATGGAGGGAATGGGCTAATTAACACAAGCCTCAAAAGAAAGACAGCCCACCCACTCCCTTCCCTTTACCGCTTTGATCTCAAATATATTCCACTGTAACATTATACTCCGTGCTATCATCAAATCTCAGTTATTGTACCCACACTACTATCAGTCCCTAATAGAGCATTTTTATATTAGATGGCAGGCATCACTAGAGATTCTGGGCCCCTTGGAAATCACGTGACAGGTTTAAAAACACCTGTCAGAGTTGGGAAATATAAAACCTATATTTCCAACATATTAATTTGCTTTTTTGCCTTAAAATAACTCATTGTCCTATTGTGTTCACTCCAAAAGAAATTGCAACTGACAGTCGTATTTCTCCTGCTTCACCCATATCAGTCATTTTTTATGGAGTTGGCAGGGCTGATAATCTCGTCATCAAGACGATGGTTTGTGATGAAGTCAGATTATGTCAGATCGTTGTTGGAAAATCATTAAATGACAAGTATGATCACAACAGTATGCAGCCTGCAGCATAACCTGTGATCACATCGGGGTGATTTGAACATTCAAATCTGAATTTGTACCATTGTTCATGCTTCTGCAGACCCAGAGAAAGAATTTTCATGTACTCTTTAATCAAAGAAGTACAGGGATGAAAGCTGGGCTTTATTCGGATCCGAACACTGATGCTAATAGTCGCAATCAAAAAGTAATTTAATGCATTGAATAAAGATGTGATAGGGAACTAGTCTTTTTTTTCAGTTCAACAGTCACTCATTCTCATCTCTTCTGGGACAAGTGACTATGGATTAAAACATTGCAAAATATTTGCATGAAAAACTGGCACTTCAGTAAAGTTTCCATTGCCTTTCCCCCAGTGAATAGTTCCTAGGCCTCATTCTGATGTTTTTTTTCTTAAAGTAGGTCTGTTTTTGTCAAAGCATTTAGTAAATTACATTATTTTATTCCCTTGCAGCCTTTGTAGCATGTTCATGTTTTGCACATTACTAGAATAAACATTTTTCTTCAATATCGTAAGAGGGGGGAAAATGTTTTTGTACACACAATTCTTTACATCTGTCTTAACACAAAGAAAATTTATGTTTTGTTAGTATTTAAATTATTTATTTATTCAGTTAGTCATTCATTCATTCATTTCAAATTTCACATTACTTTTTTCGCATTTTATTTGTTCACATTTTACAACCTGAACTAACTTTGCTGAAAGATAAAATTATCTGATATTTTTTTCAGACTTTGTCACGCAAGGTCTGCATGTCTGCTTTATAATATAATTCCTTGCATTCTTTGCATTTTTTCCTGAATCTTTATAATATTAAAGGGGTCATATGATGCTTTTTTAAAGATCATTATTTTGTGTATTTGGTGTAACAGAATATGTTGACATGCTTTAATGTTCAAAAAACACATTATTTTTCAAATACTGTACATTATTGTAGGTCCTCTATGCCCCGCCTCTCTCAAATGCTTCGTTTTCTACAAAGTCCCTCCTTCCGACAAGCGCAGTCTGCTCTGATTGGCCAGCTGACCCAGTGCATTGTGATTGGCCGAACACCACAAGCACTCGTCAAAAATGTAACGCCCCTTACCATAATCGCGAGCTTCATCTTTCAAAATAAATGAAAAGACAGTGCCCGAAAAGGGAACAGAGTCACGTGACAGACACAGTGATGATGCTGGTATGTGTGCAGTACACAAGCCACGGTTAAGACAGCTGACTCCACTGTGATGTGTCTCGCTCCTCGCTCGCTCTCTCTCTCTCTCACTATCTCTCTCTTCTCGCTCTCTCCGCGCTTCTCTCTATCTCGCGTTCTCTCTCCACTCTCTCGCTCTCTCTCGCGCTCTCTCTCTCTCTCGCTCAGGCACACACACACACACACACACGATGTGCAAAACTCAGTCAATAGCAAATACTTAAACTAATAACAAAACAGTAGCTGATTCAGAAGCACCAGATTGTCATAGCAAAGTCAGAATAACCTCCTCTCCTAGCTTCACGAAACGATCGTCCATAAAATGCATTGCTGTTCTGTTGTAAGTAATCTTAAAGATTCCTAAAATGCATCTACTTTCGGAAGGCCAAAAAAAAGTACTTTTGCTTTCGCCTAGAAAAACAGCGTCTCCCTGACATGGCTGCATAAACAATACTGCTGTTCCTGAAACCACGCCACCTTTCTTTGCGTGCACATTTGGGCGGCATTATGCAAATATTTCCACATGGGGAGGTAGATACAGTGGGGCAAAAAAGTATTTAGTCAGCCACCAATTGTGCAAGTTCTCCCACTTAAAAAGATGAGAGAGGCCTGTAATTTTCATCATAGGTATACATCAACTATGAGAGAAAAAATGAGAAAAAAATATCCAGAAAATCACATTGTAAGATTTTTTAAGATTATTGGTAAATTCCTCGGTAAACTAAGTATTTGGTCACCTACAAACAAGCAAGATTTCTGGCTCTCCCAGACCTGTAACTTCTTCTGTAAGAGGCTCCTCTGTCCTCCACTGGTTACCTGTATTAATGGCATCGGTTTGAACTCGTTATCAGTATAAAAGACACCTGTCCACAACATCAAACAGTCACACTCCAAACTCCACCATGGCCAAGACCAAAGAGCTGTCAAAGGACACAGAAACAAAATTGTAGACCTGCACCAGGCGGGGAAGATGAATCTGCAATAGGTAAGCAGCTTGGGGTGAAGAAATCAACTGTGGGAGCAATTATTAGACAATGGAAGACATACAAGACCACTGATAAACTCCCTCGATCTGGGGCTCCACGCAAAATCTCACCCCATGGGGTCAAAATGATCAAAAGAACTGTAAGCAAAAATCCCAGAACAACACGGGGGGACCTAGTGAATGACCTACAGAGAGCTAGGAGCAAAGTAACAAAGGCTACCATCAGTAAAACACTGCGCCGCCAGGTACTCAAATCCTGCAGTGACAGACGTGTCCCCCTGCTTAAGCCAGAACATGTCCAGACCCGTCTGAAGTTTGCTAGAGAGCATTTGGTGATCCAGAAGAGGATTGGGAGAATGTCATATGGTGAGATGAAACCAAAATATAACTTTTTGATAAAAACTCAACTTGTCGTGTTTGGAGAAGAAAGAATGCTGAGTTGCATCCAAAGAACACCATTTCTACTGTGAAGCATGGGGGTGGAAACTTCATGCTTTGGGGCTGTTTTTCTGCAAGGGACCAGGACGACTGATCCGTGTAAAACGAAAGAATGAATGGGGCCATGTAACGTGAGATTTTGAGTGAAAACCTCCTTACATCAGCAAGGGCATTGAAGATGAAACGTTGCTGGGTTTTTCAGCATGACAATGATCCCAAACACCGCCCGGGCAACGAAGGAGTGGCCTTCGTAAGAAGCATTTCAAGGTCCTGAGTGGCCTAGCCAGTCTCCAGATCTCAACCCCATAGAAAATCTTTGGAGCGAGTTGAAAATCCGTGTTGCCCAGCGAAACATTACTGCTCTAGAGGAGATCTACATGGAGGAATGGGCCAAAATACCAGCAAACAGTGTGTGAAAACCTTGTGAAGAACGTTACAGAAAACGTTTGGCCTCTGTCATTGCCAACAAAGGGTATAGAACAAAGTATTGAGATGAAATTTTGTTATTGACAATACTTATTTTCCACCATAATTTGCAAATAAATTCTTGAAAAATCCTACAATGTGATTTTCTTTATTTTTTTTTCTCATTTTGTCTCTCATAGTTGAGATACCTATGATGAAATTACAGGTCTCTCTCATCTTTTTTAGTGGGAGAACTTGCACAATTGGTGGTGACTAAATACTTTTTTTCCCCACTGTATGTGGGGGCGTGTTAGAACGAGCAGTTTTAGGGGGACGTGGCAGGTTCTTAACTTTGAAAAGAATATTCGTGGTTTTGAGACTTTAGTCTTTGGCATTCAGGGGGATGTATCTATGCACAATTCAGCTTGTATCACTCCAAAGAGAAAGGAAAACTTGAAATCGCATCATATCACCCCTTTAATAAGCAGTCAAGTCACCTTTATTTGTATAGTGCTTTATACAATGCTGGTTGTGTCAAGGCAGCTTACCGTTCAAGCAGGAAAATACTTTGTCAATAATGCAAGAAGACAATAACAGAGTAATTTTTCAGCTAAAGTAAGTTAATTGTTGATTCAATGATGTCATTATCCAGTTCAGCTCTCTTCCAGTAGTGTCTGTGCAATCAGTCAAGCAGTACTCAGTCAAGTAAAGCAGTTTTAGTCCTGTGATAGACTGACCATCTGTCCAGGATGTTTTCCCCAGCTCTTGTCCAAGACTTCAGGGATAGGCTCCAGCATCCTCACCCAGAAAAATGGTTTTGAGAATGGGTAAAAGAATGAATGAAGCAATTTTTACTTATTTTTTTTTTATCCAGTATCCAAAATACATAACTAGGATTCCCTTTAAAGAATTCAATGTATTATTTTAATGATTTTTTTCTTATGATATCTGGACAATTGTTTGACCCTGACATTGTCATTTTGAAAATGTAAAATACATTTTAATTCAAGCATAACAATCATGCTAATCATAGAAGGGGTGTATTCAAGTTCTACTTTGTCAAAGACTAATTATTTATTTATTATAAATTATAATGTAACCATTTTAGCCTAACTAACAACTGCCAGCACACCTAAACGAGGTACAAAAAAGGTGTCCCTTTGAGTTACCTGGTGGATATTCTGTGAACAAGTCAGGTGGTAAGGGTTATTCTGGGTGGCTTCCTACTGTCTACCTACTGTAGATTTTAAACACACATCTTTCCTGTGCCTGTTGGGAAGGCTTTAAATGTGTGTCTGGTAGATTTAAATATTTCTAGGTAGTCAGATAGTTAGGACTCATTATCTCACAGCCAAGGCTCATTAACCGTAATCAAAGTAAAGAAAATTCAGATTTCGACTTTGGGCTTCATCCACTCCTCTTCTTATCAGTCAGTTGGTTTGTGCAGTGTTTTCAGGTGATTATATGTATAATCAACTGAAGTATGTGTTTAAGAAAAAACAAATCACTATAATCTTCTTTGTCCTGCAATGCTCAGTTTATGGTGGATTAGATCAGTGTGTCCCAACCACTGTGCTCAGGTGTTGTCAGGTGTGCTGTGGAAAATTATCAAAACATTCTATCTCTATTATATTTTGTTTTTATTATTATTTTTAATCAATGCTATTGGTCATCTTTACGTCCGTTTGTGGGTTTTACAAAAAATACCCATATAGCAATAATAAACTTTATAACCTGTAAGAAAATTTAATGCGATGCTCTCACTGCCTCAGAAGCGACTGTTCTAATGATGGACAAAACACATATTGCCGTCATTCGCTGGTCAAAAACCTTGTAAGTGTCTGATCATATTTAAAGCCACCATACCAACTCTGAACAACGCTGTTTAATTATTAAAAAAAAATGTTTTTACATTTCCTGAAAGTGGTAGTTATTTTGGATGTACATTGTTTCCACCAGACCGCGACAATATGTAAATTTGTTGTTTTATTATTACCAACAGAATAAAGCTACCTATGACCTTGTGTTCCTACCTGGCTTAAGCTCAAGTTTCACATTAAATTGGAGTACTCTTTTTAATATAATATTATGCATTTGGCGCAATTGCATGTTTGCAAATACATGGCCACCTCGGGACACCAAAGAGTCATGATGCATATGACAGGTCATCTAGGCAAGGGGTTCCCAAACTTTTTTTTGTCAGCCGAACCCCTTAGATATAAATTATTGCAAATGTGTAAATAAATAAACCAAGTGCACATTGCGTTCTCAAATGCTTGTTAAATTCACAGGATTGTGAGACTATGCAGCCTTTGATTTGATAATCGTACTAAGATATATCGTGATTAGCATTTAGCCCTATTGATTTACTTATTTATTGTACATTTAATATAATTAATTATTAGCTTTTCATCAACTTATCAACCCCCATTTGAGAAACCTGGATCTAGGCCATTACTTATGACAATACTTGACCTTTGTAATTTGTCCTGTCTGCAATTTAGATTATGTGGAGAAAGCACAATAATTTCAGAAGGCATGGGGCTTTCATACTAGATTTTAATTGCTATTTTGATTTTAGTGAAATTTTAATGATTTTAATGTCGTTATTATGATTTCTGGAGCAACATAGATGCGAGTGTTAAATGTTGTAGTAAGCCATTATAGCTCATTATATTTAACCATCCATGAAATATTCATGCATTTTTAATAATGGATGCTTTTCTGAAGTGAGGGAGTATCTTTAATGTTTGGCTATGGTCAGGTGTCTGAAATAAAACTCATCTTACATTATGTCTGAGGCCCTGTTGGATTAGACCTTGGACTCTCCTTTTATCTTCACAATGTGTTGGGAACAATGTAAGCAACAATATTAAAACTGATCAATGGTGAGGATTTAAAGCAAACAAAACCCTCTTTATCCTCTGTAGGATGAATTCTCTACTTTTGTAAAATAGCCTATCTGGAAAAAAATCAGAATAGTGACATATTAAGGCAAAATGCCTTTGTTTTTGAGGGAGACAAAAATGTGCCACAAGCTTGAATGTGTCACAACTGACTTTTTCCCAGACATTTTACAGGTAAGGTAAACACTATGACAAAATATATCATACAGGTGCATCTCAATAAATTATAATGTCATGGAAAAGTTCATTTATTTCAGTAATTTAACTCAAATTGTGAAACTCGTGTATTAAATAAATTCAATGCACACAGACTGAAGTAGTTTAAGTCTTGTGTTCTTTTAATTGTGATAATTTTGGCTCACATTTAACAAAAACCCACCAATTCACTATCTCAACAAATTAGAATACTTCATAAGACCAATAAAAAAAAAACATTTTTAGTGAATTGATGGCCTTCTGGAAAGTATATTAATTTACTGTACATGTACTCAATACTTGGTTAGGGGCTCCTTTTGCTTTAATTACTGCCTCAATTCGGCATGGCATGGAGGTGATCAGTTTGTGGCACTGCTGAGGTGGTATGGAAGCCCAGGTTTCTTTGACAGTGGCCTTCAGCTCATCTGCAATTTTTTTGGTCTCTTGTTTCTCATTTTCCACTTGACAGTACCCCATAGATTCTCTATGGGTTCAGGTCTGGTGAGTTTGCGGCCAGTCAAGCACACCAACACTATGGTCATTTAACCAACTTTTGGTGCTTGTGGCAGTGTGGGCAGGTGCCAAATCCTGC
Source organism: Sinocyclocheilus anophthalmus (assembly GCA_018155175.1). NCBI lineage: Eukaryota > Metazoa > Chordata > Actinopteri > Cypriniformes > Cyprinidae > Sinocyclocheilus > Sinocyclocheilus anophthalmus. Next base: position 10,752 of record JADLZN010011159.1, on the reverse strand, counting down.
TGGAAACTTAAATCAGCATCCTTTCCCCCCCCCCCCAAGCTGGTCAGCAGAAGGAAGCATAAAGTGCTCCAAAGTTTCTTGGTAAACAGGTGCAGTGACGTTGGTTTTCAAAAAACACATGGACCAAAACCAGCAGATGACATTGCACCACAAACCACACAGACTGTGGAAACTTAACACTGGACATCAAGCAACTTGGGCTATGAGCTTCTCCACCCTTCCCCCAGACTCTAGGACCTTAGTTTCCAAACGAAATACAAAACTTGCTCTCACCTGAAAATAGGACCTTGGACCACTGGGCAACAGTCCAGTTATAATTCTCCTTAGCCCAGGTAAGACACCTCAGACATTGTCTGTGGTTCAGGAGTGGCTTAACAAGAGGAATATGACATCTGTAGCCAAATTCCTTGACACGTCTGTTTTGGTGGCTCTTGATGCCTTGACCCCATTCTCAGTCCATTCCTTGTGAAGTTCATTTAAATTCTTGAATCGATTTTGCTTGACTTTCCTCATAAGGCTGCGGTTCTCTCGGTGGTTGTGCATCTTTTTCTTCCATACCTATTCCTTCCACTCAACTTTGTTAACATACTTGGATACAGCACTCTGTAAACAGCCAGCTTCTTTGGCAATGAATGTTTGTGGCTTACCATCCTTGTGAAGGGTGTCAATGATTGTCTTCTGGACAACTGTCAGATCAGCAGTCTTCACCATGATTGTGTAGCCTAGTGAACCAAACTGAGAGACCATTTTGAAGGCTCAGGAAACCTTTGCAGGCGTTTTTAGTTGATTAGCTGATTGGCATGCCACCACATTCTAATTTGTTGAGATAGTGAATTAGTGGTTTTTGTTAAATGTGAGCCAAAATCATCACAATTAAAAAAACCAAAGACTTAAACTATTCAGTCTGTGTGCATTGAATTTATTAAAACAAAAGTTTCACAATTTGAGTTGAATTACTGAAATAAATGAACTTTTCCACAACATTCTAATTTATTGAGATGCACCTGTATTATATATGACATTATATAATATACCATATGGTGTCATTATTTTGTCCTGATTCCCTGCTTAGTTCAGTCATTAATATCCTTATTATAAATTTTTATGACACATGTATAGCCAAGGTTATATGGTCTACTGTACTTATGTCCAAATGGCATGGATTTCAAGCTAATTTTGTAGTTCTTGCATAGTCCCAATTTAATCTATCTCAAAAGTACAAAAAAAAAGTAATCCTTAGTCAATAGAAGATTATAAAAATATATGCTGACTCCATTTTTATAATAAAAATAATCATAATAATAATTATGTAATTTACTCACCCTCATCATCTTCTAAACCTGCATGATTTTCATTTAGGTTTAGCAGAATGTTGAAAATGAATGGCGACCAAAGGCTGTCAAGCTCCATAAAATAACAAAAACATCATAAAAGTTGCTGTTGATAATATCAGGTAATATTAGTCCGTTGGAGGCAGCCTCCATGTTTTCCTTCAGGATGTCAGTGTTTGTTTTTTAATGACATAACTAAGATGATGTCTGGCTTGACTAATGTTTGCCTCGAGTTTATAATTAAATAGAAGCATATGAAAATATTTCAAGAGAAATGTCTTGTTTTTTGTCTCCAAAAAGACTGAATAGTAGAATTCAGCATTTTGACCTTAACACACAGACTATACCAGATGCATTTGCTGATATGGTGCCCCTCTGCAACTTGAGGCTGTTCAACACTGAACGCGTCACATTACAACCTTCCAGCAAATGCTCCAAATCTGTTTGTCATGTTTTTGGAAGCAGTGATACACCACTTTGCTCACATTTGGTGTAAACAGGGTGCAATTCACACAATTATAAAGGCCAGTGTAACTGCATGACTTCACGTCTCTTATGGCTTTGTTAATCGTCCATGGAATCTATACCATTCTGACCCAGATTAATTGAATTTTGAACATTCTGAATTTTTAAATCTCATGAATCCTTTAAAGACAAATTCCTTTCATGTGAAAGAGGCATAGAGAATGTTTAATTGTGCTTCGATCTCCCATTCTGCCTTTTGGGTTTTCTCAGACTCAATCTCCTGACCTATTCTCTCTCTTTCTTTTGAATTATTTTATCTGTGTAGGACCCTAGGAGCAAGCACAAATTTAAGATCCACACCTATGGCAGTCCCACATTCTGTGACCACTGTGGATCTCTTCTATATGGACTCATACACCAAGGAATGAAATGTGACTGTAAGTAGTACCATACTAAACTATTTTTTGCCCAGGGGCGGTTCTAGGGTCAGTGGTTGTTTGGGACTTTTCTATGTCGATGTTTAGTATATGGAGTAATTATTTGATTAACTATTGGAATATTATATGTTAATATTATGTTAAAATATTATGAGAAAGGTATTATTTTCATTAAGTAAATCTGAAATCAGGGACCTCTTGCTTTATGCAAATGTGTGTTTGTGTTCACAGCCTGTGATACGAACGTCCATAAGCAGTGTGTGATGAACGTGCCAAGCCTTTGTGGAATGGACCACACAGAGAGACGAGGACGTCTTTACTTGAAGATCGAGGTGATAGAAGAAAAAATGCATGTCACAGGTGAGTTTCCGTGTTTTACCATGACAAATTATGCAACAGTGCAAAACATATCAATGCTGTTGCATATATTTTTCCCAAGGTTCTTCAGGGTTCTGTATTTGGTTCACTGCTCTTTATTAGATATATTTGGTCATATCTTTCACCAGCCTACCCTCAATTTTTAGGGCTATGCTGATTGTAATAAACGGCTCGGTGACACGAAGGTAGAGGATCCAAATGCAGTAGTATATTGGAGGGGTAATCCACAAACGTAATCCAAAGGCAGGCAAAGGTCATACCAATTATGATAGTGATGGCTGCGTTTTGAAACACTGCTTCACGAAGCTTCGAAACATTTGCGAATCTTTTGTTTTGAATCAGTGTTTCGGAGCGCGTATCAAACTGGCCAGGTCACATGATTTTAGCAAACGAAGCTTCTTTACGTCACACTGTTTCAAAATGTTTCGAAACTCCGATGGTTCACCACTATGGGGTGTTGATCTCAAAGTGAACCCATGAACCACTTCTGGTTGCCCAATTAATCATGTGAAATGAAATCCCACGAAATTTTACTGTAAAAAAAATAAAGAATTCAGGGCCAGATGTTGTGGGTTAAACAAAGGATGACTTTCCTTTAACACAGATGGCTATATAGTTTCAAAAATTTGTAAAAGCTTTCAACCTACAAATCACATCATACCTTAAAAATAACAAAATGAGCTAATTCACCTCCTTCTCCTGACTGATAACACTACTCTTGCCTGCTGGTTTTTATAGACAACTGTAATGAAAACAATTAATTAAATTACATAAATCAATTAATTCATTAAATAATTGAGTTAATTGTGTGTTAAGGGTTTGATTATACTTAAAACACATAACACAAGCAGTAATATTTAATAGTGTTTAAATGTTTATTATTTATTTTTAAAAATGGTATTTCTAAAAAATATATATTTCCATTTGTTTTGTAAGTTTGTTCCGAGTTCTTGATGCTTTTACAATGTTTTCACCAGCAGGTGTCGCCAGCATGTGCTGTTTCAACTGCTTCGAAACATTGAATCATTTCTCGAAGCAATTGGTTCAATTTATTCAATGCTTCGAAAAGCTTTGTTTCTCCCATCACTACAATAGGCAATCCAAACAACGACAGATTAAGGGGCTAATGCCGAGTTCACACTGCACGATTTTAGCCCGATTTTTCACTCGCAAAATCGCCGACAAATGGCTGAAATCGGAGGCAAATCGGTGCTCGTTCACGCGAGTGACAATCACGCAGTGTGAATTGTTAAAGATACGATCTGAGGGAATCGCCAACACATCGCCGACGCCCGTGAAATATTTCGCATGCTAAACATCTGGAGCTGTCGGCGATTCACAATCACGCTGTGTGCAATGATTTCTGACTGAAAACTACATCGGCGATGACCTACAGTCAATGAGAGAACAAGATACAGGGCAGCGTGAAGTTCGGGGAGGAGTTATAGACCAAAATATCAGTATTTTAATAGATATATGAACAATTATATCATACAGAAACAATCACAAACATTTGCTTGACCAGCCACAACATCAGCATAACAGTTACTGCAAAATTATTTACCTCCAACTCTCTTTGCAGAACACCCAATCCCTGTTCCCTGCATCTCCCTCCTGCATAAACTATTTTTCTTTTTCTCCTTGTAGCTGGAAATCAGCTCACAGACAATTTGCTATATATATATATTTTTTTCTATATAATTACAGTCGTGCACTCGCGAGAAACTCCTGTCCCTGACACACGCGGTTCTCGCGTTATCACTTCTCGCTTGTTATTTTGTTTGTGTAAACGTAGTTTGCACCAGACAGAGCTGTCGGCGATTCTTCCTATTGTGAAGTCATGCAGTGTGAAACCCCCTATCGCCGATCCATCGTGCAATGTGAACACAGCAGCAACTGAATGCTACCCCAGATAGTCAGGCAGTGAGTTTGAAAATTGCGCAGTGTGAACTCTGCATAAGGCAAACAGTGTAATCCAGAAAACAGGCAGAATAACAAGACCAGGAACCAAGACACAGGAGAACCAGGCAACGAGGCATAGAAATGCAGTGTAGACACATACAAGACTTAACAATGAACAACAAAGTGAACCAGGCTTATATAGGGTGAGCAGACAGGGTTAACTAGACACAGGTGCAAACAATGAGTGCTGATGAGACCAGGCAGAGGATTATGGGGAATGAAGCTTCACCATTTGAATTCAAAACTCAACTTGAAAATGCATCTTTTTACATTGCGTTGCTACGTTTTCTAAATCCTGTTGTACCTGTTCTGTCTCAGTACATTTGTATTCTTTTGTTTGTGCTTGCTTTGCTTTCATTTTACTTTGTGTTGTTTAGGGATGCTCCAAAATTTGGGACATCATAAATAGATAATATAGAGAAAAGCAAAAATCTTGGTCAAAAATATGTATAGAAACCAAATTAGCTGTAAGACTTAAGATAAAAGAAACATTGACATGGAAAACAATCATATTTAATGTAAACATTAATTGTGCACACACAGTATGACAGTACAAAAACTGTATTGCATATTTACTGTACATTTGCCACAAATGTGCTTGTACTTTTTAACTCTCAACTGATTTTTTTTCCACATTATCATAATTATGTGTCAAAAAATAAAGATCATTAAAATTAAGTGTTACAGCACTGACATGAATAATTATCCCCCCCCCATATAGTCAATGTACAATATTTTATGTTTTATAATTGTGAAGTCACACCACTTGAAGGAATGCGGCGTAATCACTTTAATTTTAATTCATTCACATATAAATAAAACACATCATTAGAGGGTGGGAAAAATTATGCAGGTTGCATGACCATTGTTTCTTTAACAATTCTGAATAAACAAAAAAATTATATAGATATATATATATAATATATATATATATATATATATATATATATATATATAAACCTGTGCCATGGATGGCTTAAAGTATGCCAATCAGCAATGTGCATCAGTCGGTCTGTGAGTCTGTGAGCAGACTGTGAGCAGACAGTGGGCGGCCCATTATGCCATTTGAGGCTGAGGTTAGTGTCATTATAGATGTTACTACCCTGATACTCTGTGTTGTGTTGTCACCAGTATGCTACTCTTAAAACATTACATTTTGTATATATAGCATTTGAAAAGCTGAGCTGAGCTGAGCTTCTGTATTATAACAGTGCTGTCAGTCGAAGAGCCTGAAGGCCCTAGTCTTCAGATCCACACACGCAGAGTCTGGAGTGCTGGAGCTGCACCTGCACAATCAGCCTGATTACAACGTGCCAGCAAACTGCACACACACAGCTGCAGTGTGATTTAGTCTGTATGACGTTCACTGGCTAAGAAAGAAAATGCCATTAGCAGAATGTCAGACTGATGAGTTCAAGAATAGATCACAGGCTGCATTCACACTCACTGTGAGTGTGTGCGATTTTGCTTGATGGCATACACATATATGCTTATAAATATGTATGTATGTACATGTGTATGTTTATTTTAAAGGGGTCCTAATATTTTTGCCCTCTTTTACCAATCTGATTTTGTTTTTGGGGTGTACTAGACCAGGCTCTCATACTAGGTCGTTTGAAAAACACATTATTTTACATTATTACAACACCTCTCTCCCCAGTCTGGCATGAACTGCTCGAATAGTTCCTGTATCAAAAGAAGGCCCGCCTTCTGAAATACGTAAATGTGCTGTGATTAGTTAGCTGGGCCAGTGTGTGTTGTGATTGGCTCAACTCTGCGCCTGGTCGGGAAATGTCATGCCCCTTACCATAGCCGCCTGCTGCGAGCTTCAGTGTAAATATTGCGTCAGTATCAAATCAATTTGAGTGCGATATAAACTCGGATGATTGTAAGCACTCTAAGTTCGTCTGCCTTGGGAAAGCTAGCATGTCTCCTACATAGTGATAACACTCGTTGCCTTCTCTAGTGCAGCTCAACCAGGTCTCGTCCCATTCGTCGGTATTTGTGATATCACAAATCCCGGAAAATGGGTGTTGTAGTCCAAACGAGTCGTTTGTTGTAGTTTTTGAAAAGTGATTTCTGTTAAATAAAATATCTCCTTTTGAAGTGGACTTTGAGTTTTGTAACTTTGCAGATCTTTTTTTATTCTCAAACAGCAACATTACAGACTAACTAAAGTTGAAAAAGTGAAAAGCATAATAGGACCCTTTAGGATGATGGGGGTGGTGTTAAAGACGTGCTATAATAACCCCTACAAATACAACTCATTATATACACTATAAACACTTTAAATGAGACATACAGTATCTCACAGAAGTGAGTACACCACTCACATTTTTGTAAATATTTTATTATATCTTTTCATGTGACAACACTGAAGAAATGACACTTTGCTACAATGTAAAGTAGTGAGTGTACAGCTTGTATACGTGTAAATTTGCTGTCCCCTCAAAATAACTCCACACATAGCCATTAATGTCTAAACCGCTGGCCACAAGAGTGAGTGCACCCCTAAGTGAAAATGTCCTAATTGGGCCCAAAGTGTCAATATTTTATGTGACCACCATTATTTTCCAGCACTGCCTTAACCCTCTTGGGCATGGAGTCCTCTTCCACTCCTCCATGACGACATCACAGAGCTGGTGGATGTTAGAGACCTTGCGCTCCTCCACCTTCCGTTTGAGGATGCACACACATACAGTATATATTTTGAAAATATTTACATGTCTATATTCATATTCATATCATTTATATTATATATAAATACATTTAATATATAAACAACATATTTTTCTGAAATACATGCATGTGTGTGTTTTTATATATGCATAATAAATATACACTGTACACACACATATATTATGCACTTAAAAACTTTTATTTTGGATGCGATTATCACAATTAATCGTTTGACAGCACTAGTACAAGCCGTCCTGTATTTAAAGGGATAGTTCGCCCAAAAATTAAAATTTGATGTTTATGTGCTTACCCCCATGGCATCCAAGATGTAGGTTTCTAGTATACCACAAACAGATTAAGTCAAACCGTTGCAGTCTGTCAGTCTTTATAATGGAATGGATGGGAATCACGGCTTTGAGAGTAAAAAAAAAAACATACACAAACAAAGCCAAATTAAACCCTGCAGCTCATGACAATACATTGATGTGTAAAGACACAAAATGATTGGTTTGTGCAAGAAACTGAACATTATTTATATCGTTTTTTTACCTCTGATTCACGCATTGTCTGAACTGTTCGAACTGTCCTGAGCGGCGGTGCGTCCTCCTGAGCGCGTTCTCAACAACAGGCACGTGAGGCGTCTTTTTCTTCTTGCTTTACGGCGGAATGCAGACTTATAAGTGCATTACCGCACCTATCTCTCAAATGACTCATTGACACTGCCTATTGAGATTGTAGATAGAGTGTCAATGGTCCATTTTTGTGAGAGAGTTCACCCAGAAATAAAAATTTGCTGTTAATTTACTCACTCTCAGGCCATCCGAGTTGTAGGTGACTTTTTTCTTTGCAGTAGAACAGTAGGCCGGTGATTCAATAAGATGCAAGGCAATGGCTTCGTCATTTAAAAGAATAAAAAAAAAAACTTACGGCAACAAAGTAATAACCCTGGCTCCTGATACATCTGAATCTCTTATGAAGTGAAACGATTGTCCTGTGCAAGAATTATTATAACATTTACCTGAAATCCATAGAGTTAACAGCAAATTTTCATTCTTGGGTAAACTATCCTTTTAAACAGTAGACCGTGTCACTAGCAATGGCAAGGTCATGGGTTCGATTCCCATGGAAAGCAAGAAATGATAAAATTGTGTACTTTTAATCCAATAGAGGTCATTTTTGATAAAAGGGTCTGCCAAATGCATGTATGTAAACAAATATGTTAACAATGATCCAATCTGTGCCTTTTAGGAAAAACAGATTAAAAAAATGTATCGGTTACGTATGTAATCCTCGTTCCCTGAAGGAACCAATCTACTTCGAGTGTCAACTAAACGAGCCAATGCACATTGGCATGCGATTATTGCATCCTGCTGCTGCTGATCACAGCGTGAGTATAATAAGGCAGCAGGTGCAATGCATAACAGGTTTTCGCTGAGGAGCCGAGCCGGCGACCCGGCCGCTCACGGTGGTACAGCAACCGTGGCGACGGGACGTGACATCTTCATTCCCTCCTTCAGGGAACGAGGGTTACCATACATAATTGAGACGTTCCCTTTCAGAGTCACGTCGGTGAACGACGAATTGGGATCCCTACCAAAGCACAATGGTGCTGCCACTTCCAGTGCCCTGTGCAAGCCGCCTGCGCCCCTATCTGGTGTAGCCCGGGGCTCGGGACAAGTAGTTCCACTCACAATTTTTCAAAGCACTACCTTACTGAGTGAGATTGGATAACACTAGAAAACGTACCCGCTCCACTTGGAACAGGGACGCTGTGGAAGCCCCATCCTTCCCGAAGGAGGTTTGAGGAGCAAATACACATATGAACATCCGTTTAGGTGCATATGGAAAATTGTAGGTGATTGTAACCCTCTTGGAATGGTAGAAGTCTGCCGGGGAAACACGGGCTTTATGGCTATACCGTGGGCTATACACATACAATAACTGCTTAGGTCTCAATATGGAACCCAGCATTCCACGGTTCCCGCGGATTCATCGTAAATGCCCGGCGCCGGACGTTCTGCCGCGTCCGCTGCCTAGGGTGACGGAGGATCTCAATAGGGTCTACTGTAGGACACTCTGGAGCAGTTTTTAGCAAGCCGACCCGAAGCCGGGACCTCTCAGTGCTTCTACCCGTTTGAGGTTAGAACACATGGGATACCGGCTCCACACGGAGGCTATAGAATCTAGTGAATGTGTTAGGGGTCGCCCAGCCCTCAGCCCTACAGATATCTGTCAGCGAGGTGCCACGAGCCAGCTCCCAGGAGGATGCAACACCTCTTGTTGAGTGAGCTCGCAACCTGAATGGGCAGTGCACACCCTGTGCCTGATAAGCCAGGGTGATGGCATCCACAATCCAGTGGGCAATCCTCTGCTTAGAGACGGCCTTCCCCTTCTGCCAGCCTCCGTAACAGACAGAGCTGATCTGAGGTCCTGAAGCTTTGGTGTCAGTCTACGTCTGAAAGACACTTGATAAGTGAGGTGTGCATGAAAGGAAGTGATCTGAACCTAATCAGCCGTCATGAACATGAGCGTGTTCAAGGGCAAACACGACGCAGCGTGTGAATTTTACAGCTGTTCATCATGCTGTGAATTTGTGTGAATTTGATGAGTAGAACTTTTCAATCTGAGGTGAAAGAAGCATAAATATTTTGTGTTAAAATAATGTGCAATGTCGTGTTGTTTCTAATTGGTGCAACAGGCATAATATACTGTAATACTTCAGAGTTTGTGTGATTTGCTTGTTTATTTTCTTTTCTTTTTCTTTATTTATTTTTTCTTTTTGAAAGAAGTTTAAAAATACGTTTTTGATACTTTTATATAGCTGGAACACATTGAATTGATCAAAAGTAAACAGTAAAAGCATTAATTGTTACAAAAGATTTAAATTTCAAATAAATGCTGATCTTTTGAACTTTGTGTTCTTCCAAAGAGTGTGAAAGGAGCTGTTTTGATCTAGTAAAGATCTTTCTTGACAGCAAATCAGCATATTAGAATGGTTTCTGAAGGGTCATGTGACATTGAAGACTGGATTAGGCTTGCTTACAATTCACCTTTGCCAATCATGGATAATTGTTTTAAACGGACACTGGCAGGTGAATAGGGTAAAAAAATAACTAATAGTTATCGCCTTACCTAGTTGATTGATTACATTGATAATTGCAAAAAAAAATGTTATTACAAGTTTTCTAAAATGTTAGGTTTAGATATGCAAATGAGTCATTATTTAATTAAATATGCGCTAATTTGCATACGTTTCTAGTAAAAACATCGAAATACTGTATTATGTCAGTTTCAAAATTCTTGTTGAATTCAATTGAACAGTCAATTGTTTTTACAGAGGGAATTTTGGGTATCTCATTTTTGTCACGCCATGATTCAGAAAAGACAGAAAACAATATATTTTTAACATTTTTGGGGAATAAAATGTTGTATATAATCAAACAAATTATATATGAACAAATCACTCTGTAAAAACCTTCGGGATATAGACAGAAATAAAA